>PQWD01003993.1:0-113015 GCA_019425675.1 Leucinodes orbonalis | reverse complement strand
TTTGTTGTGATATTCTATGTTAGTGTTATGTATTTAGGTCAGGACGCTCACCTTATCGTAAGTCATACGCCTGAATATGACTTAGCGGCATTGATTGGAGACCAACAACTGAAAACTCTACTATTATAATGCACACTGAGCCCAATCACCCGAGAAAACTGATGTTAGATCTCTTATACCCGGTAATTTTACGATGTCCATGGACGGTGACAACACTTTCTGTGGTATAGTTTGCTCGCTTGCCAAAGTAAACATAACAGATACTCAAATACGCCCCAACTGAGGGGCTACATGAGCTTACCCGTAAAGGGTGAACAGGCCTCAGTCGTCCACGCAGACCCATTGCGGATTGGACGACTCACACACAACCATTAAAGCTCTTCACAGGCGTGCGCAGGTTGCCTCATGATGTTTTCCTTCCGATAAGGCTCAACAGATGCTACTATGCGAAATATTGAAAGAGTCAAAGAACTACTTAAAATATTTATTATAATACTTCTCATAAAATTAGAGGCATAATGTCTATCGTCTCCACCGCTAGACCCAGATCTTTTTTTAGGTCATTTATTGCGCCGATGAACGCCTATTGGTCCAAAGTTTGATTTGGATATAAAATATAAATTAACTACGAACTTTTTCATGGATAAAAAAATCAAATATCTAAAAAAGAAAGACCATGTAAGAATAATCTAATACGTTGTTAACTCAAACTTACTAATTTCTACCGCCATGGTTTTATGGTCTTATGGTTTTGGCAAGCCAGAGAGTCAAATAACAGCGTGATTAACATAAGTTTTATCCCAAAATCCGGCACATATTTCAATTAAACAATTCAAAACACACCAACGCGTTATCAAACGATCCAATTACTTACTAGTATTATTTGAAATTGAATGCAAACTTTACCTAAGAGCCGTTTACGGTCCAACGAAATTGGATGCACGGCTGTATAATCCGGCTGATCGACCATCCGGTTTTATGGTTCGGTTTAGGTGTGAAGCGGTCTACCGGTTGCAAAACCGGTAGAACATTGCAGGGTTTTTTAAAATGAGTAGTGGTTACCGTCGTCTATAAATAAGTTTAAAACAACAAACAAAATTAAAGCATAATCGAGTCGGGTATATAATTTCATTTCTCTTCTCTATCTTCAATATTTTAAGTCCTCTACTGGATTCACTTGGTCGCTGACAACACATTTGATGTAATGGTTGAGACGTCGCCAACTACAGCAGAGGTTTCAAGTTCGATCCCCAGGCATTACACACATTTGTGTGCATGAACATGTCTGTTTGTAATGGTCTGGGTGTTTCTTTGTATAATATAAGAAATGATTATTAATTAATTATTATATATTTAGGAATAAAAATATATCTGTTTGTTAAGTTGTTTAGTACTTACTACAAGTTATAATCTCCTATTATATTCTGTTTTTGAGCCGCTGTTCCGGTTCCTAACCGGTAATCACCGCAAACCCATCACTAAATTCTGTTAGATTTGTATCGAATTTAAAACGGACACGTATCCGATGTAGTAAGCTGATAAATTAATTCCACGTAACTAGTTTAAACTAGAGTCATGAAATGTGTATTCGTATGCGATTGCGTGGATAGAAACTATTACAGTGTCAGTGTAATATGAACTTTATATTAGTGTATAAACGATTATTAACATAGTAGTTTTTTTATTTGGTTGAAATGATTCTTTGACCATTTGGTTTAGATACAAAAATACCGATTGATGTTTTCTGGTTAACCGTAGTAAATAAATATCTTCGTCTTTGTTATTTTCTCCATATAGCTATGCTGTGCGGGAAGGCCTGTGCCATCCAGTGGGTTGTTATTGGCTGATGATGATGATGTTATTTTAACATTAAAATTTATCATTTAATCACCATTATTTGCAGCTAACAGTACATAAAAATGTTGACATAGAGATTTTTAACAATACCACAAATGAAACTTTATCAAGGTATTGTGAATAATATCAACTTACTATTAAATATGAATGCTAAATAAAGCAAAACCAAAAGGAAGATGAAATTAAAGAAAATCTAACAAAGTATTTAAAAAAAATGTGAATTACCAATCGAACCAAACACTCTAAAAACACTATCTATAGGTTCTTATGGGTTAAAAATCCTTCGAAGGAATAGTAGGCTAGGTAGGGTTTTTTATAAGAACAGTTTTTAATTTGTTTACGACAACACTATATTTAGCTTCAGCTTTTTATATATTTGGTAGGTGATTTTAAGCTACTATTGATCTATGTGGGCTATTTTTGTACATTTCTAATTTCGGTTCGGTAAGGATTAAATTGGAGCTATGCTTGGAGTCTCTCTTACGGATAAGATCAGAAATGATTTAATCCGCAAGAGAACTAAAGTTACATAGCCCGCTGGATCAGCAAGTTGAAGTGGCAGTGGGCTGGTCACGTATGTCGTAGAACCGATGGCCGTTGGAGCAGACGAGTTCTAGAGTGGAGACCGCGTCTTGGCAAGCGTAGCGTAGGACGCCCTCCGGCCGATGGACCGACGACTTGCGAAGGTCGCTGGTGGGAGTTGATGAGAAAGCGGAGGACCGGGATATCTGGCGCAAAATGGGGGAGACCTATGTCCAGCAGTGGACTGCAATAGGTTGAAGACAGAAGGATTAAATTATTTTTACGGTGGCTACTCTTGTTGAATTCAAATAGGTTTGAATGTTTTTTACAAATATTATTAACTCTGATATATATATATAAAGAAGGGAGCGTGAGTGTTCCCCCTCTAATAAAGTGGGGCTTACAACTTACTCTTACTTTATACATAATTACATTAAATATATTGACGATAGATATATTGATGACCCTTGTAGATATATTGACGACCCATGAAGGGTTATTAATTGGTTGAAACGTCGGCTCTTACACCAAGGGTTCCGGGTTCAATCCCCGGGTAGTACAAACATTTGTATGCATGAACAGGTTATATACTTATTTACAAAAAAATATTATATAATATGTGTAACAGGCTTTTGTATGATTTACTTGTAATCTCCACAATACAGTTGCTTCTTCTTTTTTTTGAAACCTGTCCAGTGTCCACTACTGAACATGTTCTTCCTCATTTTGCGCGAGATATCCCGCTCCTCCACTTTCCGATTTCCGAAATCAACCAAATATCTTTCGCAGGTAAAAAATGATATATTTGAAATGCCCTATTATCCAAATTATTATTGCCGTTTCTACATGGGTAGAAACGGCAATAATAATAATTCCCTTTAACCTAGTATAAGTTTAGTACCTTGAGCAACCTAGTATAATCTTTAAACCTAAGTTTGGAGTTCCTAAATTTAATTTAATCAAAGCTGAAGGATATTTGCGTAGGTACCTACATTTAGGCTGCCTGCTTGATTGAAACAATACATGATAATGTACGTGAGAGTGCTCAGAAAATTTAAGAAATTATAGTCTATATATAAAATATTTTTATTTTTAATATGGATCTACATATTATATTTAGAATATTTGCATGATTTAAATAGTAATAGTTCAAAAATAAAAAAAATATTCACAGACAAAGAGAGCGGCTCGAATCGTCGACGACATACATTAGATCTTGCCAACCAGCTGGACCTTTTTGAGTTTGCTTAGAGTTGTGGCATCTCTTTGCATTCTCTACCGTAAGTATCTCAGTCTTAGATAAACAATAAACTAACTACATGCACAATCACGGAGAAATCATCATCATCATCCTGATATATAGTATGTACCTGAGGTATTGGAAATGTTCATGGGCGGCGGTCTCAATTACCATTAGGGCGAAGCGAGAGTTAAGATTCGCATTCGCAATCCGCACTGGGCCCGCGTCGACGACTTTAGCCTACACACCCTTTATGGGTAGGCTCGTGCACCTCGGTGGGAAAGTATGATGAGCTGAGATGATGATGATAAGGTCTGGCTCGTCTGGAATAGGTAATACCACGGTCACAGAAAACCAGCGTTATCTTCCGGAGAGTGAGTGAGCGTACTGGTGGTCAAATATTCCTACTCTATCTTTTTTCTTATTCCATGTCAAAGATCAACAACGCATTCGTTACACCTCCAAAGTTATATGTCCGTAGCGATATAACTTGCCAAAGTAAGCAGTTTGCTCTTTGCGTACCTATGAAATACAGTTTTTTTTAATAAACATAAATTCCGTTTGCCAAAAATGACCACTAAAAAGGGAAAAAGGTCCACCATATAGTGTGAACTTTACTTCATGATATTAGAGGCAATGCTGGACAGAGGTCTCCCTCATTATGCGCCAGATATCCCGGTCCTCCGTTTTTCACAACCAGCCTTCACTAGCGACCTTTCCTTTATGCCTTCCAGCCCGACGGTCCATCGTGCTGGAAGGCATCCTACGCTACGCTTGCCAAGACGCAGTCTCCACGAGAACTCTTCTGCTCCAATGGCGATCGGTTTTGCGACATAAGTGACCAGCCTACTGCCACTTCAACTTGCTGATCCAGTGGGCTATTAGTAACTTTAGTTCTCGTATGGATTAAATAATTTCTGGTGTTATCCATAAGAGAGACCACGAGCATAGCTCGCTCCATTGCGCGTTGAGTGACTTTGAATTTGTGAACCAATCCCAGAATCAGTGTCCCAGTGTATCAGTGTATCAGCTGCGTAATCATTATTTTTTTTTGCTATAGCAGGCAAACGAGCAAGCGGCTCATCTGATGGTAAATGTCACCGCTGCCCATGTACATTTGCAATACCAGAGGGCACTTAAATGCGTTGCCGGCCTTTTAGTGCCCTTTCTCAGCTGCGTATGTTATTCTTATCGACCCTCAACAAAAACCTATTGTTAATCGCAAACATTTTGCACCAGATAGTAATCTTCGGTTTTTAGAGCTTCAATTGTTGCTGCGCAGAATGCACCACATAGTCTTTAATCATCAGCTGAATACAATATTTGATAAAATTGTAACGGATTATTGTACGGTGACGCATGCGGCGGTAAAACATAGTATCTTCTCATCAGAGCCAAATTATCATCCAATTATTATCTTATCGAATAATCGACAAAAATTATCCATTTCCATAATGCTTATCTATAAGCCTAAAATGAATTGGCAATCGTATGTTAAGAATGATATAGAGCGGTCGATAGAAAATAAACAATGCAGGATTATTTTGCAAAACAAATTGCTATAGCACTATGTGGTAAGTTCCTAAATACTCATACTTTGATCCCTATATAATTTAAAGTCTTTGTTAATATTATACACTAGCGACCGCTGACCCGCTCCGGCTTCGCACGGAAAGAATATTGATACTAAATATATAACAAAACGTATTGAAAGTTCACAGATTCTATATCATTAGAATAGACAAACATAATTTTGTGTTTTTTTGAAGTTACTCTTCAATCGTTTACATATTTACAAATTCTTCATTACAGTATACTTAGGTCAGATCCTCGTGGGATTTGGCATGGGATGGTCTTCGCCAATCATTCCAAAGCTTCAAGACCCAGAACTCACTCCCCTTCCAGCCGTTATCACTCCAAACCAAGCCTCTTTAGTGGGCTCTGTGCTTTACATCGGCACTATTATTGGTAAGTTGACATTTGTAATACAGATATCATTAGCATATATAACGTAACTATAAAGAACAGGCCTTTCTACACGGCATAGCCATGGGGAGATTGGGCCGGCACCCACTACGCGGGTCCGATGCGCACCTAGTAAAAATCGGGTCTTGATCAATGCCGCTCTGTCATAATCAGGCGTATAATTCTACCATCAGGTGAGCGTCTTGACCGTCTTGTAACATAAGAAACTCAAATTGTGCGATTTTTCCCGGGTGAGTTTTTTTATGTTATACGTGTACAGGACGGTCTGGACGTTCACCTGATGGTAAGTGATACGCCAGACCATGACAGAGCGGCATTAAAAGAGACCAACAACTGATATACAGTTATTATTCTCCATCAATGCCGCACTGCGCCCGTCATCCGAGACAACAGATGTTAGGTCTCTTATACCCGGTAATTTCACTAGCTACAGTGCCCTCATCCCGAAACACAAAAGTGCATAACACTCCTGTTTCACGGTACGATATCTGGCACTGTGGTGGTACCTACCTAGACGACTCAGTATCGAGTCTACCACCTAGTAAAGAGAGTTTGGACATTGTCAAGGCAGGCATATTATAATTCAAAAATATTGTATTCTGCTTGTGTACCAAATTAAATTAACAAATTAATAACTGGATGGTCATTAAACTTGTCCTTTGTTTATTTATTTAATTTTGTAACAAAGTAAACAGGACAGTCAGGACGCTCACCTGATGGTAAGTGATACCAACAACTGATAAACAGTTATTATTCTCCATTCATGCCGCACTACGCCCGTCACCCGACACAACAGATGTATGGTCTCTTATACCCGGTAATTAGCTACAGTGCCCTCATCCCAAAACACAAAAGTGCATAGCACTCGTATTTCACAAGACGATATCTGACAATGTGGTCGTAATCGTACCTACCTAGACGACTCAGAAGCGAGTCTACCACCAACATTCGCGATAAGTTAACACTTCTAGAAGATTTCTTTATCCTTTAACCGCTGCTGATGGATATTATAGCGAACATAAATATTCTAATCCATAATTGATATTCTATTATTTATGGAATCTTGGCAGTTAAAGTTAATTGTAAGGGACTGAGATTATAGCTCAGATTTTGTAACACACCTTCTCCTGGTCAACCAAGACCGGCTCTAATATGATTTTGTATATTCCAGGGCCCCACATCACAAGCTACCTATCCAACGCGTACGGTAGGAAACCATGTCTATTCCTGGGTGGTATGCTTACAGCATTGGCCCTGATAGTCTTGGCAACTGCGCGGAATCTGGCCATGATATATACTGGTAGAATCATGATCGGTGCTGGAACTGGCATCATTTTCGTCATCAACCTGGTGTATCTTGGAGAAATTGCGTGAGTACGATGTAACTTAAAACAATACGTGTTTTTAGGTACTCTCAGAGGGACTGCAAATCTAAAGGTCGTTACGAAATCTTTAGTAGACAATCTAATATGGATACATACTCCAATTAATATATGGTCGATGGGTGAGCATCGGTGGCTCAATGGTGTGGACTGTTACCCTCCTACTGGGAGGGCTCTGGTTCAAATCCCGCCACGTACGTAATGTTTTTGAATTTTCGAAATTATATGTACGTTATCCGACGCTCTTGCGGTGAAGACATCGAGAGGAAACCTGCTGCGAGATTCTGAAGAGATTCAAAGGTTGAGCGTGAAGTCGTCCAATGGGCCCGCGTGGACGACTAAGCCCTAAACACCTTTACGGGTAGGCTCGTGCCCCTCGGTGGGGACGTTTAATGTGCTGATAATTATAATAGATGGGGTGTTTGCTTATAATATTAAAAAAAGCTAATCTATTTAGCCGTGTAGTCTTCTGCTGGGCTAATTATTTTCCAACATTGATGGAATAAGAATCAAATTAACTGAATTGTTTGTCATTTTTACTGTATTTTGCCTCTTTTCCTGGAGTACAGAACATATATTCGAGATGACATATTATCTAATTGTAGTGTGTGTAAGCAACCTCCCTCACCCATCCCTCAAGTATATAAGAGTAGCTATTAGTTATTTGATACACATGATATACTGCACACCGAATACTTAGTTTCATTCTATCTCTAGCCCCCCTCATTGCATGCCAGTGCTGCCTAGGGGTAGAACTGAGCATTGGAATATGTAATTTGAATTGAAATTTTAGTATCCAGTTTCTTGCCGGCTCTTCTCGAAGATCCTACTTATTTCGAACCGGTGGTAGAGTCTTAAAAAATATAATAACAATTGACTATTCAAAAGTACCTGTAACAGATTTATATGAATTTTTTTTGTTTGTTTGAATTCTTTGGCTGCTGGACGCTATAAATAGTCTACTGAAGAGTGGAATAGTGTATGAGAGTTTAAAGCAGTGGATACCTAACTCACGACAACTAACAAATTGACTAAGTATCAAGCCTCACCTAGCACCACAACGACAAATAAATACACCTTAATAAGAAACCTCGTCACGTTTCCTTTGAATTTAATTTATCACGTGGAATTATTTATTTATTCAATATCTGCCTTTGCCGAGACAAACACAAAGTTTGTCTCAGATACCGGGTTATCATACTCACTACGGTCTATAACCAAAAGTTCTCATGTCAACGATTTCCATGTACGTGACCGATTCAGGGTTTAGTGAACTTTTTTCGGGCAAACGACCCTACAAATCATATCATGATGAACAGAAATACTCGAATTGAACGGGATTCCTTGTTTTCTTGTAACTTAACAAAGTGTGTGTCACGAAAAAAATAACCATTAGCATTTCACAGCGTCATTTATCCGCTCTTAGATCTATAGGAAATCTATTATTTGTTGGGAGTTTTGCCCGTCAATCAATCAAGCGGTTTCGAGTAGCCACAATTTGCAAAGATTTTGTAGGTACTATGAATACTAAGCAACAGATAAACGTACCCATATACTTTTTATGTCAATACAATTTATACGTACTGACATAATTTATAGATAACTATTAGAAATTTCTGGTTACAGGATATTACAAAGTGGACCAATACTTAATTGATAGCACGATCTTGGGACTAGACTTCCATTTTGCACGCAAGAATTACATACATATACTGCATACATACTCCTTGAGATATTACTAACAACTATGTTTGTAATTTCGACCATGTATTCTTAAGTCCTAATAGTAATTAATTTTTTTACTTTTATTAACATAAACATATTAAGAATTTATTTTATCAATGTAATGCATAATTTGAAAAAAAAAACCCTTACTAAGTTTCTTGCCGGATTTTTCTCAGTTTTAGGTGTATTCTAAACCGGAGGTAGCTTCATTTGACATTCATAAGTGCCTTGCTCGGGCCCTAACTAAATAAATGATTATTTAATTTGATTTTTGGATTTAAAATAAAGACCTATACGAACAGAAATGTTTCTGCTGACTTTTTGACTACTACACTGCATGGGCTAATATTTTCTTCTTTCAGATCAACCGATATAAGAGGAATGCTTCTAACAGGTACCGGAATTTTTGGTACCTTAGGTACCCTTATAGTGTACTCGACAGCGCCCTACGTGTCATACTCAGTTGCTTCTTACATAGGGGTAGCTATTGTATCTTTGTACATTACTGGTATATTTGTTATACCTGAATCACCAGTTTACCATGTCATGAAAGGTAAGTATTATATTTATTTTTGATTGTTCTTAAGACGCTATCAGGTGGTTTAACCCTTTGACCACTAATGACGTCGAAGTCGCCAGACACAATAGATTTTCTATTTGGGATTCCGGGCATTCAATAGTTTAATTTAAAAATTGATAATTAAAAGTGGATCGTCGGTGGCTCAATCGTGTGGACTGTTGCCTTCCTACCGGGAGGGCTGAGGTTCAAATTCCGCCACGTACCAATGTGTTTTCCAATTTCGAAAATATATGTACGTTATCCTTCGCTCTTACGGTGAAGGAAAACAACAGAAGAAACCTGCGCACGCCTGCGAGGAGATTCAAATATAATCAGCACTGGGCCCGCGTGGATGATTAAAACCTATGCACTCTATACAGGTCGTTCTGTTTTACTATTTTCTGGGTCACAGTATAAAAATGCGTACCTATATATTTGCAACTTGCACTATAAAAATAATCATATCCTTAACAATTCTAGTCGTTTTTTATGGGACACTGCATGTCATGAATCCAACGGTTCCATTTACTTTCCGTCTAATTAAGCATTCGTATTTTTTTATTTAATGCTGATTTCGGTTTTATAGGCAACGAAGAACAAGCAAGGGAAACAATGATCTTTTTAGGGAGAACTGACAAAGAAGAAATTGAAAAAGTGTTATCGTTAAAACTAGAGAATCAGCCTACACTTAAATCTAGTTGGAATGACTTGATCAGCATTAGAAGCAACCGTAAAGCGTTCTTCATAAATATTATCCTTGGGATTCTTCAACAAATGAGTGGCGTAGTGGTAGTTATATTCTTCGCGACATCGATTTTTGACTTGGTCGGCACTATTAGACCGAATACCGCAACCATTATTATTGGGGTAACACAGCTAGTTTCGAGCTGTATATCCCCGATGTTGGTGGAAAGAAGAGGAAGGAAAGTTTTGCTGTTATGGTCCTGTGCTGTTTGCGGACTAAGTTTGGTGTGTTGATTTTGACATATTTACAAACTAAGATTTTTTCCATTAAATACTTATATTGTCTTGAACCTATCGCAGACATAGATTTCCCCCTTTTGTAACAGATTTTGTAACAGAGGTCTTGATCTTCATTTATTATCATCCAGCGTCCATCAGCAAACTTTCGTCATCGTTGAACCATCGGAGGGCTTTGCTACGCTTATCAAGATGCGGTCCCCACTCTAAAACCAGCTGCTCCAAAGGTTGCTAGAGCAATCAACCTAAAATTGTGTTTAATTTCTAAAATGCAGAGCCTATATTCCTTGACGACTTTTGAACTGTTGATATTACGAAACTAATTTCAGGAATCATTACCTTTAATTCAGATTAAACCTTAAGTTTTATATTCGCAGATTTGTAGGATACCTTTTTTAAAAATATTCTTTATTCGCTTTGCAGATGGCCCTGGGATTATACTTTTATTTTGATAGCGCAGGATTTAATGCTGAAAAAGTGGGATGGCTGCCACTTATGTGCCTCATACTATTCTTCATATCATATGATATGGGTGAGGAAGTTAATAATAAGTTTCAAAAGAAAACTTTGATTTCACAAGGAAACCCTATTTTATTAATTTGCACTACGTAAATTTGCTCCGCTCTTTCAGTGTTACATGAACTAAAGTTAAAAGTTTAGTTTAGTTATATTTATGATTTGTGATAACTAAAGCGACGTTCCTTGATATCACAGATATGTATGTGCATTCAAAACATTTATGAATCATTATCATTTCACTTACTGCTGAAAATGCTTCTCAAGGACTTTACACCTTATTACTCCTTGTGTTCTTTATCTTTGAACACATATTAACGATTACTTGCGAGAATTTTGTAGGCTGCAGATTTTTTGATTGCAATGCTGGAGCGTCAATTATAATACACCGTTTTTGCAGGATTTGGCATCATACCCGGCGCCTTGACCGGTGAATTATTCGGTAGTACCGCTCGAAGTATTGGCTCAGCCATCACCATCACTGTGGCGTGGCTCTTTGGCTTTGGCTTATCCTCTGGTTTCAACGCCATGCTGAGTACTATTGGAGGCCATTTCACATTCTGGGTTTTCGGAATTTCCTGCATGCTAGCATTTCTGTTTACTGTCTTCTTTGTGCCAGAGACTAGAGGGAAATCACTAGCTGAAATACAAGAGATGTTGAATAAATGATATCACCGTGTACAAGGTAAAGCAAACTCTTGGAAGCAAAGTGCGTGCTTCGTGAACACTATTTGTATAATTACTTGGAGCAACTGTTTAAAACTAAAAGCTGAAACAGCAAAGATTAATACTGGATATTATCGGCAAATAATAATTTAATTCTTAGATCAGCATTTATATAACATTTAACGCATATCAGCGCATAGCATCGAGTTCTGAAATACTTTTTTATCAACTCAAAAGTAAAAGTAGTGCAAAAATGGTATCTTGTTGGTTATTAACAATCGATCAACTCGAGTTTCGCTTCTAGAGATATTAAAAAACAAAACTTATATTTTTGAAAGTGGAAATGATCTGTGTCTGAAGTTCAAGGGCAAATAATCTGATAAGTTTATGTTGATGTCATGGTACATAAAATACGAGTACGTACGTCTGGTTAATTGCATAATGGTGGTGTAAGCTTAGTAAGTAAAGTGTATTCTGTGATAATAAATTGTATGTATTTCAAAATAAATATCTTTTGTTTTTATTGTTAAATTCATCATAAGCCCATTATCTTTTCTTTGTTTATAAAGAGAATAGAATTATCATCTTTATAAACAAGATTGACAATTATTTTTAAATTTAAGACAAATGATTTTCGGTCAAGAAACATCTTTATTGTCTATCTTCGATCTTTAAGTTAGTGCTTAGGGGGCGTCGGTGGCTCCATGGTGTGGACTGTTGCCTTCCGATCGGGAGAGAGCAGATTCAAATCCCGCCACGTTTCAATGTATTTTGGAAGTTTCGAAATGATATGTACGTTTATCCGACGCTCTTGCGATGAACGAAAACATCGTGAGGAAACCTGCGCACGCCTGCGAAGTGATTCAAAAATTGAATTGTACGATAGCGTAAGCCTAGCCGAAGTTTTTATTAGAACAATCACAAATATGTTTACCAGTCTTTTAATAGATATTGTAAAAGGTTTATCAATACCCCTAGAGCACAGTTTCAAGTTTTTATTCATCACATAAGGTTTATTTAAATAGAGACTCGGTGGTATTCTGTCCTTTTCCCACATTTCCAAATATAAATATCGTCATCCCTGTCATATCAAGTACCGCAAAGGAGAAGTCAAGGGTCCTCAAGTTTCTGGAGCATTCTCCAGTTCAAATATAAGGAACCATAAGTGTGATTTTCTTCGAACTGTTATAACTTATTAAATTTAATGGTATTGACGTGAAGTACCCTTTAACTAGAGAAGTTGTCCTTAAGTAAATATCACGTGGTATCAGACTACGCATTGTTGCAGTTGAGTAATTGCTTTGACGAAAAAAGATATAATAAGTCGGTTAAGTACGAGTATAGTCAGATTACTGAACAATCACACTAACCATAAAGTGTGCTTCAAGCTGAGATTCTCATATTTGAAATCTCAATGGAAACAAATTTTGACAACGCTAAAAATAGTCCTAAAATAGTCACAAATAGTCATACGCGTAAAAGATAGTCGCACTTTAGTTTAAATTTATAAACGCCGCAATAACGCCAAAATTCGACGTTATACTCGAAGGTATAGGTTCGTGAGGATTATGGCTTGAACGTCAAAAGAGAACGTACTCATTTTTAAATATGCGGATTCTAGCTTAATATAAGAACCATGTGGTGTAATGGTTGAGACGTCGGCTATTACATGGGTTCTGGGTTCGATCCCCGAGCAGTACAATCATTTGTACACATGTCTGTTTGTATTGGTCTGGGTATTATCTATTGTATTATGTATATGTATTTACAAAACAAGTACACAAGTAATTTTATCCGTTGTTTAGTTTCCATATAGGCTAGTTTGTAGATAGATGACGTTGTGAGATTGTTTGTGGATATTTATTTATTCATAATATTATGTCATTATCATATTTTGTAATAAAGGAAAGATGACTTCGTGGTATGGGAAGCAAATAAAAGCCGTCGTAATACTAGGTCAATACACAGTTCTCAACTAGTATACAAATTCCTCGTCAATAACTGATGTTATTTTTTTAACGGAGACAAACGACTAACGAGCATACGGTTCACCTGATGGTAAGTGACACCGCCGCCCATGAACATTTGCAAGACCTGAAGTCCCAGAAATGCGTTGCCAGCCCTTTTAAAGTATATAAAATGTCAAGGACAAATCTGTGTTATGGCATGCCGTTATTCAGGTCGAGATTTGTGCGGGGGAGGATAGTTTATTTTAACTATTCGAGATGCAGTAAACAGCTCTCACGTGTTTTTACACGCAGTTTTGTCATGTGATATGTTAGATCACAGTAAATTATAGATGTAGTTGGTTGTCCCATTTTATTATAAAACGTCCATAGGCTTATTTTGTATTTTAGTAAATGACATTTCGGGTGACGTGACCCGGGCAGTAATAACGGAAAAATTGTGACTGAAACTCAACTAAATATTTAAATTTGAGCGCGTAAAAAAAGTTAAACTAATAATAAACTTTATTGCACAATAAAACACATAAAAATTTAAAACATAGACAGAACAAAAAGTGTACAAACTAGGCGAGCTTATCGCTAAAGAGCGATTTTTTTCCAGACATCCTTCAATAGAGGATAATTCATAATTTTGATAAATTGGGCAGTGCAAATATTAGGAAAAAAAAAAGATAATAATTTCAATTTTTATTAACACTTTTATCCTTCAACACGCTTTTATTAATGGCGGGCTTTTTGTTTATCACTTTCTCATATCAATAGTAAAATTTTGGACTCATTCATCATTTTTTAAAGATTTTAATTAGTATCTAACAACATAAGACCATTCATTCTACTAAACTAATACTATTTTAAACCATTAACCTTATAATTGTATCAAATAACACATTCACAGTTGGATTGAAAAGTGTCGTAATGTGAAATGAATTAGTAGTTGTGGTGGTCGTATGGGTAAGCGTAACTGAGGCCTTAATATAAATGTATGTAAAAAATAATATCCACTAACAAGGAGTAATCCTTTGATCCATTGGGCCTAAGAAATGTTGCTGATGAAGGTACATGAAGAAAGCGGAGTACCAGGACCATCATCATCATCATCAGCCCAATAAACTTCCCCACCGAGGGGCAGGAGCCTACTCGTATAGGGTGTATAGGCGATATTCGTCCACGCTGCCCAGTTGGCCAACCTTACGCACCTTTGAGTTTCCTAGCAGGCGTGCACAGGTTTTCTCACGATCTTTTATTCACCGTAAGAGCGTTGGATAATATACATATTATTTCGAAAATTCGAATACCCATTGGTACGGCGGGATTTGAACCTGCGCTCTCCAGATCGAGAGGCAACAGTCCACAGAACTATGATATCTGGCGTAAAATGAGAAAGTTAAACGTCCAGCAGTGGACTGCAATACGTTGAAGAGCAAAAACAAGTGATCTGGGCCCCGTTTTCATAAAACAAAAAACTTTGCAAGGTTAAATCGTCTACACGAAACCCCAGGGGAAAATCAAATAATATATATATTCAAAGAAATAAAGCCTCTTATCGCCCGATTTGGTAGGGTTAATAAAATCTACCGTTTGTTGAAACGCAATAACAGACTCCCGACCTCAGTCGGTTTCGGGATAGGGAAAGTATATTTACATATACTTATACACATTTGTATGCTTTTCGCGCAGTAAGCTACGAGGAATTTTAGTTCATGTAATAATTTATCCGCTTTTTATTGAGAAAAACCTATTTCAATTGTACTCTAGTATACAATTGAAATAGGTTTTTCTCAATAAAAAGCGGATTGGTGTTTTAGTATTGCCATCAGGGCAGGTGTTCAATCAGCCTATAATGTTTCACTACAGGGCATAGGCCATAGGCCTTCTCACATGTCTTTGAAGAATTTTGTCGGAACCCGCTACGTGCAATACGAATATGGCAGTGATGCCGGCTAATTTTAGGTACTGGGATAATAACTGTAAGCTAAAGCCCAACATGTCCTCCAAAGCATGAAATCATCTTACTTTTAACTCACTAGCCAATAGTGACTTCATATTGTACATAGATACAAACTATCTAGATGCATTATCTCACTCAAAAAGTTAACATGGCAAAAGGCTGCCCATCGTGTCAATTGGGCATAGTTTTCATTCATAATCCCGCTCACTACATGTCATAAAAAATATTTGTGTGCTCGTGCTTTTGATTTTGCACTCTATATATGAAGCGATAAGGTCAAATTTAAAGGAATTATTCCTTCTCCTTAACGTTAAATATATAATAACTGTGTAATGGGGCTTGGACTTTTTGGTAGACGCTTTTTCGTGATTGGGCATGTAGTAAGTTAATCATACAACAAACTAAATAAAATAACAATAATAAATATCAGTTCAAATCCATACAAAAGAAAGCGAATTCAAAAAATTAAGAAATAATGTTATAAAAAAATAATGATTTCATAAAATGCATCATTATAACAAAATTAGTATGTCGACACAAAGTCTCGAAGGTTCTATGTGGTTATGAAATATTAATTTTCCGTGACGACTGCTCCGTGTGATATACTTAAGAGCAAATTAATCGGTTAAAGTGAGAAATACGTGCTAAGTTTTTTTTTATCACCCGGTATTGTTAAAATATAGCTTTTAATTTTCACTTTATAGTGTTGAACATTATTACTGGTTATTAAAAAATAAACTACTCTTATAAAATAATAATACAAAATCTTTATTTGATAATATTGTTACGAATTGACGTAATTAAAATGACATTAGATATGGCGGCTAATATGTCACGTCAGGCCACCATAGAGTATGACATGCGAATTGTCAAATAGCAAAGAGTCTAGTATGTTCTAGATAATTCGCGAACTATGTAGAATGACGTCGACGCTTCGAGCTCAGCGGCCGGACAGGTATATAAGGCGGACCGACGGGTGCGCCGGGAGTCTTGTGTTCTACTCAAGAGCGAACGAAGAGCGAAGTACCTGCGACTACAAGGAAGAAGCGAGTGATACAGCGATATCTAAGGGAACGTCGAGTGTGATATAAGAGTGTGAAGAGTTAACGAGTGATTATTGTGCGTGCGTGAATTGATTTATTAGTGAGAGTGTATTTGTAATAAGTGTTGTGTTTAATTTATAGTGGTTAATTAATAAAGTGTGTTACTGTGTTATTCTTCGTGTTTGGCAATAATTTGGCCTGAACCCCCAGCTCGTAACAATATTTAACATTGTTGTATAAATAATGATCTTTGAGACCTGTGTGTTACACTGTGCTTAGGCCTCAGATTTCCCAAACTATTGTCAAAATCTCTATCACAAAATGATTTAGAATATACATAATTTCATCCAATGCCAAACTATGTATGTTTGTAGGAAAGTTGTCATTAATTCTGTTTTGACATTATAAATAAGTATATTTTTGCCCTTCACTTTAATTGTTTATTTGTTTTTAATCCAAGGGAGAAAATAAACTATTACGTTTTGACGTTTAATGAAAAAACCTCTCTTTTTTAAAATTTCAATTTATTTTATTGAAGAAGGGCGAGTTAAGTAGAATAGTTTATTTTAATTTAGAGAAATAGAGGATACGATGTATTATTTAGTTTACCGTTGTCAGGGATCACCTGACCAATTTTTAACGTGTTGTTCCAGTTTCAGTCAGTAAGCGGATGACTAGACAAGGCAACCTTCGCCTTGAGACTGAAAAGTTCTACAATTTGACGCTTTCATTTAAACTACGTAAAAAGTAGAAGTGCAAATCTTAATTTCGACAAACTTTTATACGTAAAAATATAACTCAGACAACATTAAACATCGACATGGCTCAATTTCGACAATACATTAGATAGACATGTCATGTCATGTCGATGTTATATGTTTTCTGAGTTATATTTTGTCGTAAAAATTGTCGAAATTAAGATTTACACTCAAAAAGTAGCGATATTTACCACAAATCCAGTTCTTTTGTCCTCAACTGTATTCAGCAGTGAAGTTCTTGTTGAATGTTTCATGTGCGATGTTGTATACTGAATGGAATTCAATTTGAAGTTCGTGTTTCTCACGATTTGTCTTGGTTATAGGCGTTAACACCCTTATCACGTACGCCCAAGATCTATATTTGAACAACATTTAAAATAGAAGACGTGATAGTTCAAACAGCCATTAAATTTTGAAATTAAATTTTACTTAATTCTCATGACGTTTGGATTATGTTTCAATATGGTTTATATTGCTTAGATAAAAAAATAAACTAATTAGTAGACAATCACGAAGAAACGTCAACCAAAAATGTCCGAACCGCATGACATACGTCTACTTAGTTATTGTTATAATTATAACATGAAATTATTCGTTTAATTTTGACCTCAAATTTTCACTCAAAGGGTACAAAATCAAAAGCACGAGCACACTACTCTCATGATGACATGTGAAGAGCGATTGTGGGCGACGCATGGGCGACGTGATTATGAATGATAATTCTGCCCAGGGCATTCTGCGCATTTGCAAAATTTTACCGCGGACATATTTTGAGTGAGATTGTGCATTTAGTTAATACCGATTTTGTTTATTGAAGCCATAATTAAATAAAATAAATAACTGTCGCATGAATCCGTCATTGTATTGGAGATCAAAAATACAATTTGTCAAACAGTGCTTCGAAAGGTACATTAGTCTTAGTTACTATCTTACGATAATCTATGTATCTATATATTCAACCTGTTGCAGTCCACTACTGGACAAAGGTCTCCTCTATTCTGCACCAGATCCCGATCCTCCGCTTTCCTCATCCAGCCTCCACCGGCGACTTTCGCAAATCATCAGGTCGAAGAGTCTTTCATTACGTTTGATTACGCGGTCTCCACTCTAAAACTTGTCTGGGACATACGTCTCCAGTTCACTACCACTTCAACTTTGCTAATCGGGAACTAAAGTAACATCATTTACAATGTTATACCGGAGGGAGACCTCGAGCATAGCTTCCCCTTTTAGTAATTTTTATTTTTTTTAACCAATCGCGTAGTCATGGTACCGCGGTATTGATTTCATTTCCAATGACAAAACTATTCAATTATTCATCATCATCAGCTCATTAAATGTCCCCCGAGGGGCAAGAGCCTACTAGGGTGATTAGCCTTAGTCGTCCACGCGGGCTTAGTACGGGTTGGACGACTTCACGCACAACCTTTGAATCACTTCGCAGGCGTGCGCGGCTTCCTCACGATGTTTTCCTTCACCGTAAGAGGGTCGAAGAACGTATATATATTTTTCAAAAATACATTGGTACGTGGCGGGATTTGAACCTCAGCCCTTCCGGTAGGAGGGCAACAGTCGACACCATTGAACCACCGACGCTCCAAATTCAGTTAAAAAGAAAACAATTATAATGTGCAGTTAATAGCTCTGTAAGATTTATTTCATTATTTCAACAATAAATAAAAGCCTATCAAAACCGAGGGGAAAGCTAAATAAACCAGACCGACAGATTTATGGCCAGATTTGTAATCGTTCCCGGGTTTCCTGATTTATAGAAGGGAAAATGTTTTAGCATGATACGTTTATCGACTCATACCTTGAAGGTATACTTTTTGAGACATGTATACTTTTTTTCGGATTGACTTATCGCTGTTGGCCGTAGGTGGCCTTCACAGCTTCACCGAGCAATTGGCGGGCGCAGATGGTTGAAAGAAATTATACAATGAGCCCAAGTGTCCCACAGTGGGATGCGAACCTCAGCCTAGGGCGTTTAGGGGGGGGGGGGGGGCTAGGTAATCAATTATAAGTCTGGGGAGGAAAGCGACCAGGAACGTAGGGATTAGCGATGAGGGCTCCCACAAAAAATCCCCTCTTTTGGATTTCACCGCGGATGGAATCTTATGTAAGCTTTTCAAACGTCTTATTTTGTTTACTTGGATATTCTTAATTTTTGATTTACCAACCCCATCATTATAAGCCTATAACCACTCACTGTAGAATACAGGCCTTCCCACACTTATATTTTTACTAGCTACAGTGCCTTCATCCCGAACACAGAAGGCCAAAATACTTCTATTTGACGGTACGATATCTGGCACTGCGGTGGTACCTACTGAAATGACTCAGTACCGAGTTTACCACCTAGAAAAATAATATGAGTTATTAAAAATAATAGTTGTCTTAATTCTAATCCTTCATAGGACTAGGAGTTTGGCGTTTCCTTTGAAAATATTTTTTTTGGAGTCTCGACTTATGAAACTGTTTTGTTTGCCTGGCATTTTAGTAGTCATACGGCGGTTTTGATCTTCGTACAGTCTTATGCTATGCTTTTAATTTTAAGCCGATAATGTCAACATCCTTTTAAACACAGAGGTCTCCAGAATTGCACTATCCATTTGGCTTTTGACTCACCTCACAATCCTCTAAAGTAAGATGCTCTTAGCATTCGCAACCTGGACTTCCATTTAAAGCGATGCTATAATCTATCTATCTATTCAACCTATCGCAGGCAGTCACTGCTGGACATAGGCCTCCCCAATTTTGCGCCAGATATCCCGGTCCTTCGCTTTTCTCATCCAGCCTCCACCAGCGACCGTTCGCAAGTCGTCGGTCCATCGGGCCAGAGGGCGTCCTACGTCCTCCATCAGCGTCATCCTACGGATGCTTTAATATATGAGGGATAATGTAACCGGGAATTTCGTTTGATATTGTTTAACTTTGTTTGACAAGATTAGTTTTATTACCTCCAAGATTTTGCTAACCGTTTTATTTTAACCCTTTTTCACATAAACTGATGCCATATTTTGAACCTCATGCCAAGAGATTACGAGTCAATTCGAAATCTTATAAAAAAGGCAGTTGCGCTGTGCCTTATAAGTGTTAGTTTAATAACTATCTGATTAATATAAGGATCCTAGACAACAATTATAAGGATTTAAGCCAACCTCATATACCAGTTTAAATTTGAAAAACCGCAGGTATATTTAAATCTACTGGAAGACATACCTTATATCAGTATCTTTGACTATAGAACTTCTTTGTGGAAACATGGCCTCTACTGCTTTCAGATAAGACTTAGTAGGTTTGTTCACGTTTCATCGACCTTGGCCAATACAGCATAAGGTTTAAATTCAAATGCCAACAATCCGCATCAAATAACATTTGCATTGTCCAGTGCAATACTCGTAATGTGGAGTTAATCTAGAAATGAGTTTAAGATAGTTCAGCCTGACTTGGTTTCGTTGGCGAAACTTTAATTGCGAACAAAAGGGTACATTTCTAAATGGAGGCTTTGTTTTCAACTTTAAAAGTTTAAGCATTGTCAAAGTGACAAAGAGAAAACAGATGATGCTATTGGTTCTTCAAAGTGCACCCAATAACTTAAATATTAAATATTTATGCTTATACTTAACTTAGCAAACCACCAATCCACATTTGACCCATGTTGGACGTACAGCCCAATATCTCTATAGCCATGTTAAGTGGTAAGGACTGTGCCTTGCCGTTCGATGTTACAGGCTGGATCATGTTACGTAAAAATAAGTATATTTTAGTAGTAACTAAATACGTCACTCACCCAATGATCCCTCCGTAAACCCAGCGCTTCGACGGATTCTATGCCGTCTAAGCTTATGCTGAGGTGGGACCTATTTGGCTAACAATACTAGCTCGTAAGTTCCTAAGATTATTTTTACCTGTTTTTTTTTGTTTTCTCTTTGTGTTAAATTATTGCTTTATCGTTATTATCTTCTTAATTTTATATCAAGTATGCCTTTTTTTAATGTGTTAATTATTATGTTTACCTTTTTGTTGTTTGTTAATTTTGTATGTTTTGTTTATACCAATAAACGCTTTTCTTTATTTCTTACTAAATATAAACTAGACCTTGGCATTATATATAAAATCACGGCTACAAATTTCGTGCTATCGTGGCAACAATGAGACTTTTCGTTAACTTTCCACAATGTTTGAAAGAGAAAGCTTCGAGAAGACCCACCCATTTCAGTCATCTATCGCCGTGTGATACAGCGGTATGTTACGTTCACAAATGCATTAAAGGATGTCTAGAAAACCCTGATCTGGTCTAAACAAGGCATTTTGGCCGCCTCCTTCCCCCACTCTAAGAAGGGCTGGGGGCATGGCGAGGCCAACCAATGCTCGTGCAACAACCTTCCTGCCTGGGAGACGTCGGGGCGTATCCGGTCGTCTGGCTTAAGCGTGAGGAGGCCCGGCAAAGATAGGGCCGACCGTCAGGACACCCCGGTGATTGCCAAAAGCGAACTCAAGGTACCCGGCCCATTGGCGGGTGAGGATACGCCGGAGTGGGGTTTAGTGGGTAAATTTGTCGTAATGTCGCGCTTTCTCATTTCGCGAGAGTGCGCCACCACGGCGAACTACTCCCACATATCCGCACCGATGCCTCGGTCTTCTGGCGCAGAAGTCGAGGACTAACCCACTTAGCAAAAGACAGGCGTCAACCTCAATTATAAGTAAATTCCTTATTTTCGTTTTGCTGACAATATCGTCATCGTGGCAGAGTCATTGGAAGAATTTGCTGCACCATGAACCTACTCTATGCGTATACGCATTTACGAAATTTATCACACACACACGCACACTTTTGATGTAGCAAATTTTATGTTCATCTATCTCCTCACTCCCTTCAATAATCTTCAAAATAGCACAATCAAGCGACCAAACCAAAGAATCATATCTATTCACTCGACAGTCGGATTTCCTATTCAAGATACATTAACCTAAAAGATTCCAGATTCTGAATCGAAAATAACAGCTATCTATTTCAATACAAGAGTTCGCTATTTCAGAAGTTTCCAAACGTTATTTTAGCCAGCACAGTGTAGGTCAGTGGAATAGCTTCCAATTTAAACCTTTTATTTTCAACTAACATTGGTACTTAAGACAAATTAATTTGACCTTTGCCGACCGTATAAAATGGAACATGGTATTTTCATATTTCATATCTCCAGCTATGATGAAATAGCAAATAAATAATAAATAAGTATCCACTGACATTGTCACAGCGCCATTTAGCCTCAAGTTAAGAGTAAAGCCTGTATTATGGGTTCTAAACAACGGATAACATACTTATATATATTGTTTTTTTTTGTAAATAAATACATATTATACATAGAAAACACCCAGACCATCACAAACAGACATGTTCATGCACACAAATGTTTGTACTGCCCGGGGATCGAATCCGGAACCCTTGGTGTTGCAGTCGACGTCTCAACCGCTACACCAAATGGGTCGTCAAATGGGCCATAGGCAACAAGACATTAAAAATTTGAAGTAAGTGGTTTAACCACCAAACTTTTTTTGGTTTTTAGGATTCCCCAAAATGGACTTACTTCTTATGTTACTTTCGTTTGTAGTTTTATGTTATTTTTAACATGTTACATTATTTAATTTCATGAAATATGGACGTTTTTAATCTGAAATTTAAACCTCTTGTTTTGATTTGATATGCATCTAAAACGCGTCGACCACAGATTCAGTGACAGTTAAGATGAAACATATTTAGCGTTTTCAAAATAAAACTGAACACGTACATTCAATTTTCATGTTACAATCAGTTTATATTTATTATCCTGTGGCACGTCCCAACAGTACAGCTCACGTTGTATATTGGATATCGAATTATTTAAGTTGCACTCGATCGAACAGAAGGATAATCTACTAAGACAACAACAGTCGGGTAATATCATTTTGATGTCGTATAAGCCGGCTTTAGTATTGTGCACGGTTATTATTGAAAAATATCTTCTTGATATATTTTATCCTATTTCTTATACCAATTTTGTATGTCAAAAGATAATAACAAAACCATGTTACTGTATTGTATACTGTCTATATCCTTTTAACGTGTTAATGTAGTACTTATCTGTTTTTTAAACCCGAATTAAGAAACAACTGGTGTTAAAACTGTCTATCTATGGCATCGTAGATTTTTAATGAATGAACCGATTTTAGCGTTACGCTCGCCAGGATCGGTCTTCTCTCCAGAACTCGTCAGCTCCAACGGCCATCCGTGCCGCGACATACTTTGATGACCCATCTGGTGTAATGGTCGAGACATCGACTGCAACACCAAGGGTTCCGGGTTCAAACCCCGGGCAGTACAAACATCTGTGTGCATGAACATGTCTGTTTGTAATGGTCTGGGTGTTTTCTATGTATAATATGTATGTATTTACAAAATAAATGTATATAAGTATGTTTATCTGATATTTAGTACCAATAATACAGGCTTCCGGCTTACTGCTACTAGAGTTTGCTGATTTAGTGAGCTGGTACTGAAACTTGGTTCTTTTATAAAATACAATATGGACTTATTGCTCTCAGCTATATCTCAAAAACTTTTGAAGAGATTCCGAATATAAAAAACAAGCACCTCTCAACAATATGGTTGACAGTTATCTTCAAATCCTAATCGGTCGTTTGATCCGGCGCGAAGGACCGACGAAGGTCAATCCTCGATCACTCCGTAAGAGGGATTAAAGGGGACTACGACAAAGCTACGTATGTAAATGACAATGTATTGATTATACGAGTATCATAAATAATCTCATGGTATAGGATCACAAGGATATGAGGTGTCTGATGAATTATGTGAAGTGTGTACTTTTTGGAACGAGGACGAATTTTTATTTATTTATTTATTTCAGATAGCTACGATCCAATTTTTGTAATTAACGATTTTTCTTATATTTACAGTTCATCATCATTAGCTCATTAAATGTCCCACCGAGGGTGTTTAGGCCTTAGTTCACGCGGACCCAGTGCGGATTGGCCGACTTCACGGACAACCTTTAAATTTTTTCACAGGCGTGCGCAGGTTTCCTCACGATAAGAGCGTCGGATAATGTACATATAATTTCGAAAATTCGAAATCACATTGGTACGTGGCGGGATTTGAACCTCAGTCCTCCCGGTAGGCAACAGTCCACACCATTGAGCCACCGACGCTATTACTGTTAGTAATATTTAAAATTTCAAGTTTTAATTTTCACAGTAATTTGTTCCGCGATTGGGTTTATTAGGGCCATGATCCAGTGCACTATCCCACCTCCCCGTTATACCCTTAGCATACTGTTGGGACTTTGATAAGGAGATTGTGTATTTTTAGTTCTGGTTTATTATCGCTTTATATGATGGTTGTAACATTGTCATCATTTGGATTTGTTTCCACTTACCCTATGAGAATGTAAAACAATCATATTTGGAAACTGAAAACTTATTTCCAAACAAGTGCAGCTTGACATGATTGGCCAGTACATTTTAATATTATTGATATATGTTTTCGTTTATTTTCTCTTATCTCAATATCTCTTTTATTATCTGCTCGAACGTAGCAAGCGCGTAGACAATAGATTCATCATTTGTTTATTGCGATTTTCCATCTGTGCTCCGCTCGACCGTAATTTATATTTCTTTCTTTCTTGATACTTTGTTAAATAACTCTAATTTGAGATTCAAGATTTTTGTTTGACGACATCTCACAAATTCACCACACCTGTGTACGTGATACCCCGCCTTACAGCGGATGTGGTTCCGGAAATCTATCTACAACTAGCATGGTTGCCCAGTTCTTAGAAGAGTTTATACTGACACTCACACAGCGCCATCTTGCGCCATATTAAGCGAAGAGCAGTTGTCTTGTACCCTAACTACAATATAGGGTACTAGACAACTGATAAACATACTATATAATTTTTAATACATATATAGAACCCAGACCAATCAACAGACATGTTCATGCACACAATTTTGTATGCCCGGGATCGAACACGAACCTTAGTGTAGTAGCCGACATCTCGACCATTCGTCATTCGTCGTCAAAATAATTATCATTATAATTAATTTTGCATATTCTCTTTTTTTGTTATTCCTATTTATAGATGGCGCTGTGTGAATGTCAGTGGATATTTATTTATTATTATATTCTACAAACCATCAAAATTTCCTCGAAGTATATAATCAAATTAAAACACATTTAAACTGAAACAAACCCAAACACCCATAATTCCAGCAACACTACCGTTTATCAAACATTCATATGAACTTATTCCGTAGAAATTTCCAGAACAATAACTTAACCATAACAGTTCAACGGATTGAAGAATTAATTACTTGTACGGCAATGATGTAAAAAGTATGGATTCGTGTTATGCTCACAAAACAATCGAAAAAACTGTTTTGAATGCAGTGATAGCACACATACTCATATTTTAAATTTCGAACACATTTACCTAAACAAAAGAGTAAAAACTGTACTCTCTTCGGCGGTTCGTTTTTGAGGCACGGATGGCGTATCTACCTTTATATATACAGAAAATCATTGTTGTACGGTAGACGTTTAATAATTGAGATTCCTTATGCCGATGTTTGAGATAACAGAATGATGCGGTTTGCCTTTGAGCCTTGTATNAAGGAGGAGAAGGAAGCTTAGGGTTTCGACGACCTTTAACTGGAAACATTTCCCTAGCAGCAGTGGCGGCTGGTGGTTATCGAACTGGTGGTGCACTTACTAAATATTAAAATTAGAAAAAAAACAAAACAAATAAACAAAATGCAAGGAAAACAAAAGAATGCATTAAGACGCTCACATCCACACAACCCATTTCTTTTCTATTATACATTTCACTTTTAAAACTTCGTGTAAATGCTTTATTTTCGATTTGCACTCTTGTTTTAAACTTAAAAAAGGCCGTGGCGGTCCGGCCAATTTTATGTTCACTTTACTTTGAAAATTTTTGTTATTTTCTTTAATATAATCAATGTTTATACTCATTTTCAACTAATACCAAACGCAGTACCTACAAAATAAAAGTTCTATTATAGAATTGAATCAAAAACTAAAAACAATTACGGAAAAAGTTATAAACAATAATTAACGTGTCACACATACAGTGAATCTATACCGATACGAAGATGTCAATCATGGCTGCCGTCGCGCCTCGCGCCGATGCCGGCTTTCCCAATTCGTCAACATCGGATGTCTCGGCAATCTTCGTTCGCGCGAGCGGCGCTCGAGAACCGACTCATTACTCGTACATTTCTATACGATCTTTTGTTTCACGCGTCAGGCGTATTAATTCGTATCTCATACAAGATGTATTAGCAGTCCTCGTGCACTCGCCGAAGCGCACGATATTAGTTTAGTAAAGCGCTCAAACTTTTTGACCATAATTGGAAATGTTTATACGTTTTTGTATTTTAAAATAAATATTAAAATGGTAATTTAAAATAAAGATGAAGTAATATTTTGTAATTTTTAAATCTTTTGAATTGGTGGTTCAGCGCACGAGTGCACTTAAGGTACAGCCGCCACTGCCTAGCAGTTTGTACCAAAGAGAAGCGAATGCTTCAGAACATGCAGACTGATTACTATGAGTTACCTCCGGGAGACTCGAAATTTTCTCCTCTACTTTTTCTTTGAATAAATTCCAGTTAGCATTATCTAATTTGAATTGCATTCGTGGGGGTCGGAGATGGGTAGATTTACCAATTGATGGAAAACTTATATGAATTGGATAATGATCACTACCAAAGGTTGAAGATAACGTGGTCCAAGTTAAAGAGGATGCTAAACTGGGAGAGCAGATCGAAATGTCTGGGGCGCTGACACCTTCATGAGAAAGGGTACGTCGAGTTGGGAGACCTGTATTTAAAATACATAAATTATGTTCATCTATGAAATCTAAGATTCTACTACCATAATGATTGGAGTTTGTACTTCCCCATGCCTGGTGCTGAGCATTAAAGTCACCTAATATTATAATAGGCTTAGGAAGGCCTTGAATCAAATTTACGAATTCGTCAAAAATTACGGTGGAAGGGTAAGGAATATAGATGGACACATATGTAACGTTATATATCCGAGCAGCTACAATGGAAAAGTCATGATTTTGTCGTGATATTTGAATGTTAGAAAATGGAACCGAATTATGAATGAGAATTGCAACACCACCATAATTATCAGCTCTGTCTTCTCTTACACAAGAGAAACCAGATACTCTAAAAATGGAGTCGGGCCGAAGCCACGTCTCCTGAAGCGCAATAACAGATGGATGAAAGTTGTTAATAATATAAACTAGATCGCTTTTTTTACTGGAAATGCTACGGCAGTTCCACTGGATTATTGACGACAACTTGGCCATCTTGAAGATAATGCTTTTCTAAAATATTCATAAGGGGAACGGCTACGTTGGACGGTGAAGTTAAGTAATTGGACTGAGACAAAGATTTAATGAGGGCAATTATTAGCTCTTTAATGGGCAAATCAGACAAAGAACTCTTTTGGCTATCATCTATAAAAACATGTTGACTTGAGGAAAATTGGGGATTATAGTCCTTGACCAAAGCATTATGGCTGATACGATCATACCCTTTTCCAGGCTTGTGAGGACTTCTTGGTTTCAAAAAAACAGTTTTTTTATATGAATTTCTATCTAAGGGAGTTTTGTTGCTAGTATAATTAGGTATCTTTGAACTAACAAATTTCTGCTCAGGCGGTGAAGAAACAAGAACATCTGCATACGATTTTGTAACAGGGGGTGTAATTTAAAGGCTTCAGCATATGTCATACATTCTTTTGCCATAGTTTCCTTTATATTTCTTTGTCTATAAAATTCTGGACACTTTTTGCTGGTCGCAAAATGGGAACCAGAACATAAACAGCAAGAGAGGTCATCGTCATGAACAGAACAGCTATCTCCTGAGTGGCCCTGACCACATTTAAAACAACGTGGTGACGACCTACATTGACTTTTAATATGACCATATCTACAACACTGAAAACATTGAATGGTAGGATATATATACAAATCAACAGATAATGAAGTATAACACATAAATACTCTCTTGGGTAAAACCTGACCGTCAAAAGTTAATACAATTGTCTCAGTTGGAACGTACTCAGTTTTGTCATTTAAAGATGATTTTCTTTTTAAACGTCTCGCTTTTATTATATTACCACACCCAATTGGCACTGAAACATTACGAATTATATCATCATCAGACCAATCTATAGGGATACCTCTTACAACTCCCATTCGAGTAACATTAGAAGTCGGAATAAAAGCGTTGTACCCATTACGTTTTAAAACATTACTGATCAGAAATGAATTGGCATCTTCGTGTGATGAAAATGCAACTGAAAGCCGATTCCTGCCTATTTTTTTAAGCTACCATTCACTATATTTTGGATTGAATTTTTTTTTAAGAAAGAGCCAAATAAAACCGGATGCAAAGTTTTATTATCATTTGGAGAATATTGCTCCTTTTGGATGTTAATAACGTATGGAGATAAGTCTGAGGCCAGATAAAACTGCCTACCAGTAGGCTGACGCACTAAACTAACATTAGTTGGTTCGGAGTTAATGACGCTAGGTTTAGTGTTAACAGTAATGGGTGGGTTAATTTGCACTGATGTAGTTTCTAGTAAACATTTACAATCATTTTCTTGTACTGTGCCCAACTTATGCTTTCGCCTCTTCTTGTTACAATTTTTACAAACTTTGAAACAAGAAGACCTCTTCCGTTTTGCACTCTTACCGACATTAGATTCGGAACCGTCCGTGTCTAAAAATGAGCTTTCAGTATCTCTTAATAACACATCATCATGTACAGTTACAAAGTTGGAAGGCTGAGGTACCCCTCCACCGGGGTCCTCAGACTCATCCATTGGAATAATAATATGTTAAAAAAAACTTACCAGTACACGTAGATATAAATAACTACACACTAAATTATATAAATAAATTAATATTAACAAATATACATACAAAATACCACTTTTGACCCTATTAATAAGAAAATTAAAAATATTTTTTATCAAGAGCAAGAAGAGACGCCTTCACCGTTCGGAGTTTCCCGCGCTTTTTCTTATCTGGGGTTAGTAAACAAAATAATGTTGACAGGTGAAATGCCAGATGAATGGAAATGTCAAATGGTGTTGCCAATTCTAAAGCCACATAAAAATCCATCAGATTGTGATAGTTACAGACCGATCGTTTTAACAAGCGTGTTATTAAAATTAATAGAACATTTGGTGAAAAATCGTTTAGAGTGGTATACAGAAAATAGCCAATTTTTATCTAACTCTCAGTTTGGATTCAGAAAGGGTAAAAGTACTATGGATAGTATTAGCATTCTAACTACTGATATTCGTGTAGCTTTTACTAATAATGAATCATTAATAGCTGTTTGCCTTGACATTAAATCCGCTTATGACAATGTTCTATTATCTGTCCTATATAAAAAATTAGAAGCACTTAGGGTTCCTATAAACATGTGTAATATAATTATAAAAATATTATGTCAACGTAAAATTAATTTATGTCTAGAAGGGTATTCAAATTCTCGCGTAATATGGAGAGGATTGCCTCAGGGATCTGTTTTGAGCCCTTTATTGTATAACATCTATACATTTGATTTAGAGAATAGCTTAAATGGACAAGTAGAAATCCTTCAATATGCAGATGACCTTTTGTTATATATTTCTGACAAATCGTTAAATTATGCTTGTAATGTTCTTTCTTCGGCATTAATTGGATTAAAACACTGGATGGATCAAAATGGTTTAGAACTTTCCACATCTAAAAGTAGTGCAATAGTTTTTACGAGACAAAGAACACCTCCTCCTATTCAAATCTTATATGATGACATTATAATACCAGTCAAGACTACCATAAAATTTTTAGGTGTCATCCTCGATTGTAAAATGTCTGGCATGGATCATTGTAATTATATAGTTACTAAATGTGAGAATTTATTAAATATGTTAAGATGCCTTACAGGCGTCTGGTGGGTGCTCATCCATATACACTAAAACTTATTTATAATGCTTTAATCAGGAGTGTATTAGATTATGGCACATTTGTATTAGAACCTGGAAACAAATCCGCTTTAAAAAAGTTAGATATAATTCAAGCAAAGGCCTTACGCATAATTACAGGTGCAATGAGAAGTAGTCCAATTAATGCTCTACAAATAGAATGTTCGGACCCACCCCTACATTTGCGACGACAGTTCTTATCTGATAAATTTCTTTTTCGAACACTTCAAACTTCTAATCACCAACTTGCAGAAAAACTCCAACGCCTTTTAGACTGCGTGAAATCATCAAATTATTGGTCTCATAAACAATTACCATGCTTGCTAAATAGCTACAATAAATTTTTATCAATCCAATCCCCGCTCCATCGTTCAAACATGCTTCCGATATTTACTGTTGATTATGATTCCCTTATTTTAGCACCTCATATCCATTACAATCTTGTAACTAAAGATGATCCGTCGGTTAGTAATCAATTTAATATAATTACCCATGAAAGGTTTTCCAACCATCACCATATATATACTGATGCCTCTAAAAGCCCTGAAACAGGTTGCGTCGGAGTTGGTGTTTACCACCATCAGTACAATATAGTCCAAAAAGTTAAACTTCCACCAGAATCAACAGTTTTCACTGGAGAATGTATGGGTCTGCTTAAAGCTGTGGAATATGTCCTTCTTATGAATTTAAAAAGATGTGTAGTACTTTCAGATTCTATGAGCGCCTTACAGACATTAGAAAAGTACCCTTTTATGTCTAATAACAAATTGCCCGTTACCTTTGAACTAAGAAGCATTCTTCTTCAGTGTGTTTTGAAAGGACTGATTGTAGAATTTGCATGGATCCCTAGTCATGTAGGAATCAAAGGCAACATGAAAGCTGACCGTCTTGCTAATGATGCAGTGTTTTGTGGAGACATGTTTCCTTATAAAATTTACCACCAAGACCTAGCAACGCTTCCTAAAATATATCTTTATGACTCTTGGAAACTACTATGGGAATCTAGTAGTAAAATAAAAGGTAGATATTTTGCAACCATTCAAGAGTCAATCCCCATCAAACCTTGGTTTTATAAAATTAAATTCGGTAAGCGCGTGTCTTCTATCTTAATAAGGTTAAGAATTGGTCATGTTTGTACCCCAGACCACCTCGCCAAACTCCATATTATTAGTAGTAATATTTGTGAATGTGGGACGGATACAGGGAGCGTAAACCATATATTTTTCTCATGTCCTCTTTATAATCATTCCTCTTTCCTACTCGATCTAACCTCCCTTAAGATTCCTTTTCCCACTTGCATAAAATCACTTCTTTATACAAATGATATTCATATTTATACGGTTTTATCCAAATTTATAGTAGACAATAATTTAAAATTTAATTATTTTTGTATGCTATGATGTTATCAATATCACTTATTTTATTATATCTTTGTTATTTATCTTATGTATCTATTTATATATTTTAATGCAGTAATTATATCTTAAGTTACTTTCCTGATCTTTACTCCTATTATCCAAATTCCGTATTATGTAACCTTTTTCCTATTACTTGTCGTTTCCTCGTTTTACTTAAAAAATAAATATATTAACTTTGACTTTGGCCGGATGCACAAACCGTGCAAGGTCATGAAGAAAAAAAAAAAAAAAAAAAAAAAAAAACTCTTATGTCAAAATTGCAAGGTTGTCATCGCTTAACATCGCAATTTCGAACGTCTCAACCATTTTTTTTGCTTGTGTCCACAAATATTATGAAGATATCTCACGAATTATGTCGATTGCGACACCGTTACTGATTGGCGCCATTCATACCACAAAGAATTACTGACGCCGTCGCACGCGCGCCAAACGAAATGTATTGTTTGCAATGGCTGATCCCCGTGCTATTAATTCCGAAGCCCGTGAACCCGGCATTGGTGAATACACACGTTATGTTCATGGTATTGTACCTTATAGGGTTTTTCCTCGAGAGGAAGCCGTGTACCGTGTGCAGTGTCGTCTTCCTTGCCGCCGTTATTCTGATTTGTTATAGTGGTATCGGCAATTGTTTATTTTGGGCTACACAGTGTGACGGTGAAAAATATGACACCTAGCCGTGCTCAAGAACCTTCCAGAGTTACCAATATGCTCAAAGTGCAAACAAGTGTTCCTGTCGCCGCAACGAATGGCTGGGGAGCTGGTATGCAGTGCCTACGACCCCTGCGCCATCACATAAATGTATCCATAAACTTTTGTATATTGTTGTATATAGTATGCTAATTTTTTTCCATTTACAATTCATATGTTTGTGTAATGTATGATGGTATCTGGGAGTGTGCCGATGAGTACTTAAGTATCTCCAATTGTTATGTTGGTTATTTAATGATTTAAGTAATGTACAGTTATTGTTAGAGAATATTTACTAATTTAATGAGAAATACAAAATTGGGAATATTATTAATATATACATTGTTTTTATTTATTTATAAACTTGAACTTTGGATGCAATATTGGGTGACATTAATAGAATACTAGTTATATAGAGTATAGCATCTTGTCTATGATTTTTTTAAACAAGAATGTACAGAGAAACAAGTTCTGTTGCAATATGAGGCTGAAGCTGGGAGAAAATTGTAGCAGACAAAACGCGATGGCCGGCGACGAAAAAGGACTTGGTCCCTGTTTTCAATAGAATATGTTAAAAATAGTTGTATTATTTGGCCTTTGCAGTCAAAGGTTATAAATGAAAACCACCTTTTTTGGTACCAGGTCTGTTTTCGTCCCTGACCATTACATTTTTTCTGCTACAATTTTCCGCCAGTTTCAGCACCATCTGTTGTAATAAATAAAACCTTCTGCATATTAATGCATGCTAAGGCCTGAATTCTAGAACAACACTTCAGTGTTGATCTTTACTTGAATAGAGTAAGAAAAGGATAGTGCTCTGTCTCGGTCCATAGAGTGCAATCAATGTTTCCTCCTCTTAAATAATTTTGAAGTTGTTATTCAATAGCTCCATTGGATATAAAATCAGAACAGAAAACTGGTTAGTTTAAATATGGATGACATACATAAGAAATACCTGTGTATATAATGACTATTTAATGATAACATTAAACTGGTTTCTGATAAGTTTTATCACCAGTAGATAATGTTGTTTTCATAGCTAAACTAGATGAGACATCTGGTGTTTACTTAAACACATAGTACTTAAAACTATTTATATTGGTGGGACAGAGCATAAATTAATACTCCTCCTTGTTTAATCAAATCAAATATATGTATAATAATTTTCAACATTCTTATAATTTGATGACCCATTTGGTGTTGCGGTTGTGACATTGACTGCAACACCAAGGGTTCCGGGATTGATTCCCAGGCAGTACAAACATTTGTGTGCATGAACATGTCTGTTTGTAATAGTCTGGGCTTTTTCTATGTATAATATTTATGTATTCACAAAAATATATATATAATTATGTTTATCCATTGTTTGATACCCATAATACAGGCTTCACACTAAGCTTGGTGCTAGATGGCGCTGTGTGAATGTCAGTGGATATTCATTTACTTATAAAAAATAGTAATACTTAGTTATTTGAAAAATGTCCTACTTATTATGGATAGGAGCAGTGTGTGAATAGTTGTGGGGAAACTTTGATGTATTGTTTGTTGGGAGTTTTCACACATGTAACATCCACAGCGATCACAGCAATTCTTATTATCATAGTTGGTCCCAGTACTTGGTTCGAATACCAAGGAGAGCAGGGAGACGACATTGTGAAATTTATTTTGTGTGATTAGTTTTAGTAGATTTAGTCTCTAGTTTGGTTAGGACATTGAACACTGGATCAAAAGAAATGTTTTTTCGAACTGACTAGTGCAGATGGCCTTTACAGCTTCACCGGGCAATTGGCAAGCGCAAATAGCACTCAATCTTAAAATTTACACACCGAGCCGAAGGGCGTCCCCAAATGGCACTCGAACCTCGGCTTAGGGTGTTGCACCAGATAGAGGCAATTTATTATTATTCTGATATTGGAACTACTTTTTTCTTTCTTACAATGTTTAACAGCGTAAGTTGTATTTTTATTCGCAACATCTAACATAATGGAAGCCCCAAAACGGCCTTCTAATTTATTGTTATTGTTTTCCTCACGCATATGTAGGTATTTACATAGTTGCCGCGCCTTAGGAGTATATTATTTATAGTAGCCGTAAGTGTACTCAGTACTTGGTAATGGTTACCGCCTAAAAATTGATGATGGTGTACCGAGATAATAAGTGAATGATGAACTACAGAAATATTTTTTTTACATAACACAAAATGCGGAGTAGTTACAAGAAATAAAAATATTAAAAGTGGGGTGATTTAGGTATGTTCAACAGAAGACTTATCTATAAATCTATTTATAAATAGAGAAAAATGTGACGCCTACGATTTTTTAATAGCAATTGTTGGGAACGATGTAATGTGTAATAGCCAGGCGTTACAAAGTTGTTCGTATTTTTTCTTTCATCCGTAATTGTTGGAATAAATTACAATTGTTGTTGAAAATATATCTCTTGCACAATTCACTACTGCCTCCGCGGTCTAGTGCGTTCAAAGTTGGTACAACTCTGCGTGATCCTGTGGTTCGGAGTGCAGGCTAAGCCGTGTCGGTTAGAGATTACATCTTAGGACCTACCAATGCGCACTGAGCCTGTACTTACTTACTACGGTCTTCGCAATTTTTGTTTGTTTGTTACGGGCTTCAGGCCAGGGCCCCTTGCCCGGGCAGCTCTTCTCAAGGGACTCGGCCCTCGTGGTGACTTAAATATAAAGGATCGGCGCGGTCAAGTCCACCGGGTGAGACCCCAGATGGAGGCCTAGTGAGCGGAACTGGGTCTGTGCAGTGGATTACGACCCAAACTCTCCATAGAAATGCTGTGTGGAAAGGCCTGTCCCAGGAGTGGGACGATAAAGGTTATGATGATAATTCACTAGCTACTAGTAAGGTCTCAATACATGTCATATTTTTTTCTTGCAATATCAGTTATGCTTTTGGTAGCTGTATTTTACTATTCTGTTACTTTAATTGTAATTACTGGATGTAATTTGACCATAATGTCATGTTAGAAAAGTGGTTCTTCCTTTTTGGGATATTTAGGCCAACAGACCGATACATTCTATATTAAATAACTAACTCTGGGTTTGTATGTCTTGTATTTTTCTGCATCAAGAGTACATTTTAAAAATATTTTTTATTGTTTCAATATTCAAATTTCTTCAATCATTTATATTTTTTGGCGACCAATCCAATGACTGAAGTGATATAGTTGCTTGACATGTGTAATCGTCAACTAAATCCACTGGCCCCTACTTTAATTGGCTTCTGGTACTGCAACATTGAACGTCAGAGGATCATTGATGTGGACTGTTGCCTTCCGATCTGCAGGGTGTAGGTTCAATGCCTGCCATGTACCAATGTGTTTTCCAATTTTCAGAATTGTATGTATGTTTATATGAGAATATTTGTGAGGAACCCTGTTGGGAATGATCTCACTGTAAACTGGTTTATTTATGTAAACTGGATTAAGTCCCAATTAACGTTCCTATTTGGTTCCGCTCCAGGACAAAACTATATGACAGAATGGGTTTAATCTTTTAAATACCGGTCAATGTTGATCCAGTTTCAAGCCCTATGTTGAACTCAACCAGACATAACATGAAGTAAAATTATGATGTGCCATGTAAGGACTTATCATTAAAAAAAACTATTGATCTGGATACTCTTCAGCCAGAGAAGATTAGTATGGATGACAATACTAATAGACTGATGTTGGGCCTATATTTAGCTCCAATAACATTCTAAGGTAAAAATTTACAAATTTCATTATTCACAAACTTCATTATTAAAATTTTAACAAATATTTTTAACAATTATAGTCCTGTTTGGTATTAATATTTTTTATTGTTACAAAAACCTATGTAGTTATTCAGTGATTATTATAGAAGCAGAGTACAAGTAATGAAACATTAAAATTTATATGTTAAATATGTATTCACGAGCTGGTTACACTGAGATGTTCATCTTTGACGGTTTCTTAAGAGATGTTTAACATAATAATATTTTGGATAACATGTAGAGTAAGTGCGCCTTAACCTAATGTAGTATAAATAGCGAAATCTGAAACAATAGACAAAACAGTATTAAAAGATTTAATGTTATACCACTAGATAAAATTACAATAAATAATAAGACATTGGAATTCAAGGGCACTTATGAACTTTATTTTATTTTAATGCATACACAAATCTCGAGTTGTAATTAAATATTTTATTTTGAATTTGCAGAAAAAAAACACTACAAAAAAAACTGGTTCAATGACTCGTAAGGTATGAACATAACCTTAAAATCAAAGTCAAACAGGAAAACAATAAGAATTTCTAATTAATCATTTATGATGAGATATGAAACTTACATTTTATCGCAGTCTCCTAGCTTCACGCTCAGACTCGAGAAGGGTGAGGATGTCTCCGTCACGGACGGGTCCCTTCACGTTCCTGATGATTTGACGAGTGGTCTCGCCAATGAACTCCACTTTCACTTGGGTACATTGTCCCTGGGAGCCGGTACGGCCCAAGACCTTAACCACACGGGCGAGAACGTTGGGTTTGTCCATTTTGAGCAGATAATAGAGCTAAACCTGGAGAATACACGTGCGTTGAAGCTTGCGTGTTCTAAAAAGAGTTTGACAAGTCAGTGTTGCCTTTATTGCAAAAGATAATCGATAAATTAAGACGGTATCGATTGTATTAATTTTTAACATCTTAAAATTGAATCCCGTATTAAAATAAACAAAATAATCTTATATTGTTTAAAATATGTTTTTACCACATGAATTTATTAAGTGGTTTGCAAAAATGTGTTCAATCAATATTAACCTATTTTCTTTATTTTAGTAGTGATGTGAACCTGTAGCCACCTCAGACCAAAAAAGGAGCCACGCGTTCCTTTTCTTAATTTAATGTTTAACGGTTGTCAAAGATAAATGTTGTTTTTGTTATGAATTATTATGAAATTTTAATACAGACAGCCTTGACCACAGTCTAAAAACATAAGTATATCTTTTATTTAAAAAGACCTTCCTACAGGGTCTGATGATAAATTAAACTACACAGATGAGCGCGACGGGCATCAAATAGAAGATTAAATATTAGTTTATTATTATACACCAGCTAACGACCCATTTAAGTTACCGACGTAGCCCGCCGGATCAGCAAGTTGAAGTGGCAGTGGGCTGGTCACGTATGTCGCAGAACCGATGGCCGTTGGAGCAGACGGGTTCTGGAGTGGAGACCGCGTCTTGGCAAGCGTAGCGTAGGACGCCCTCCGGCCCGATGGACGACGACTTGCGAAAGGTCGCTGGTGGAAGCTGGATGAGAAAGGCGCGGACCGGGATGTCTGGCGCAGAATGGGGGAGACCTATGTCCAGCAGTGGACTGCAATAGGTTGAAGAGAGAGAGAGAGAGAACGACCCATTTTGGTGTAATAGCTGAGGCTGAGACATTGGCTACTACACCAAAAGGGTTTCGCGTTCAAATCCCGGGCAGTACAAACATGTCTGTTTGTATTGGTCAAAGTATTTCTATGTATAATATACATGATTAAAAAAGTATATAAGAAGTTCCCAGAACGGATGCGAGCAAACCAGTAACAGGTAGTGCGTTGGTTTGTAGTGTTAGCTTCATACGACGTTGATGTTGCGGGCCGCTTGAGCCGCGTTGGTGCCACAACGGTACTTATATTCCATAATTATTCGAATTTTAAACAAATTACTACTTTAAGAAAAAGAATATCATGGTAATAAAATTAGAATTCTTAGCCAAACAAAAATTATTTTGATTTGACATGGCCAGTACTGCAGAATGGCAATTTCCTATGTACAGACCAGACAGATATGCACGCGTAACTCGGACGCGTAAGAGAAATTAAATTTTAAAACACAATTTTATATAAGAAACTGACTACGCAATGCGGATTATGAATTAAACAGATAAAATGGTAAATATTGTTTGTTACAATTACTCACAATATAAATTTATTCTATTTCAAGTTGATATCAAATGAAATCCACGGACGTCACTTTTGTTGTGTCTTAAATAATTGGACCAAGTTTAAAAAATAATATATAAATTATAAGAGATTATAGCTTTGGTTAAATAAGGACTACAATGTGTCAATGTCGATGAATATTTTTATGTTAGCAACAAATACTGAATATTCATTCATACAAATAAAACACTGCATTAAAAAATTTAACATTTTATTAAATAATGTCTTCATCTTTCACGCTGTTAAAAATCTCTTCACACTGTTTGTTCCATAATTTACGCACATTACTCACTTAAACTACGAACCACACGCAGTCTATACACAGGCAACTCGAAAGAGAACAGACTTGACGATTTTATTATTTATATTTTCATACACTAACACCAGTGCTAAACAAATTAAAAAAAACGCAATTCAAAAATGGAACTGAAAAAAAGCACGTACATATACTTTTATGTACACACATTTCGGTTAAACTTAGGTCACAATTAACTACTATCTTGACTAAGTTGGCAGAACTAGTCAGTATTTATGTATTGCTTGAGTCTTCATACTTCGGAAGGCACATTAGGCCGTTGATCCTGGCTACCATCTGAGGATGGTAGTTGTTTACACCCAACCAATCCGCATTGAGCTGGTGTGTTGGGGTTACGGCCCAAAATTCCCCATGCTATGAAGGCCTGGCCCTCCTGTGGGAGGTTATAGGCTAATGGTGACAATGAATGCCAAGTCTGTTCTCATTATAGTCACGTAATCCCCACAGGCGATTGTGCTTGGTGTTCTCCTCTCTATGTACACTTAGTCATCCCCAACGGACCTCTTCGCTTTCCTCATACGCGGCGACTGTTTGGGCGTCTTGGGAGATTTCTCTGTAAAAAGCAAATTTCAATATTATTATTTTTATGAAAAATACATGTCTTTCTGAAACAGATACCCATTTACTTTTCAACTTTTTAATTTAATACACCATTTTCAACATAGCCTTGGCTCCCTTAATTGTTATATGCACAATTTTCAGCATTTCAGAATGTTACAAATGATTAACGCACAAACTCATGTTATGTCAGTCAAAATTAGCATGAAATGTAAAAAAAACATGGTGTTTTGGGAAGGCTTTTAAGATACATCTAAGTAAGAGACTGGCTACTTTACGATGAAACCTGTATGACAGTTTGCCAGCCCAACCGGACCTTTTGCGACAAATATTTTGAGGATACATTTTTAGGTAAATTTTTGTATTTGCTGGGCGGCGTGTGGGTGTGCATGTACATACATGTATGCGTGCATGGGATGTGTGTGTGCGGAGTGTGTTTGTGATGATGTGATAGTCAAACAATTGATAGTAGCACAACACTGAGTGCAAATTGAGCAGTCTCCCACTCATGCAAAATATGGTCAATTAGACGACGACCAATTTGGTGTAGCGGTTGAGACGTCGCTGCAACACCAAGGGTTCCAGGTTCGATCCCCGGTCAGTACAAACATTTTTGTGCATGAACATGTCTGTTTGTAATGGTCTGGGTGTTTTCTATGTATAATATGTATGTATTTACAAAAGAAAAATGTATATAAGTTTATCTGTTGTTTAGTGCTTATAATACAGGCTTCACGCTTAACTTGGGTCTACATGGCGCTGTGTGAATGTCTGTGGACATTTATTAGTAAATCTACTCACTGAGCTGATTGACGACCTCCTTCGGCAGCCAGTCATAGTCGACATCATTGGCTGTGCCAGTCTCCAAGGGTTTGGGGGCGGCGCGTGGCGACCGACGCCTGGCCAGAGACGAGAGCGCCTGCTGCCCGACCACTAATGCGAGAACGCAGGCAGCACCCAGAAACACGTATAGGAAGAACGTCTCGCCGTCAAGACCCTCCGACACTTCCACAATGTTCACCGTCTGATTGTATACGGCTTCCTGCAATTGATGTGTGTATATTAGTTACATTTTATAGTTCTTCTATTCTATTCAACCTATCGCAGTCCACTGCTGGACATAGGTCTCCCCCATTTTGCGCCAGATATCCCGGTCCTCCGCTTTTCTCATCCAGCCTCCACCAGCGACTTTTCGCAAGTCGTCGGTCCATCGGGCCGGAGGGCGTCCTATGCTACGCTTGCCGAGACGCGGTCTCCACTCCAGAACTCGTCTGCTCCAACGACCATCGGTTCTGCGACATACGTGACCAGCCCACTGCCACTTCAACTTGCTGATCCGGCGGGCTATGTCGGTAACTTTAGTTCTCTTACGGATTAAATCATTTCTGATCTTATCCTACATTTAATAGTTATTAAATGTTAATTATACTAGAGAAACAAAAAAAGAGATAAAGAAGCGAGGAGGAGCATTTCACTGTAATAGGTTCAAGTAACAACTGACTCTTCTTGTATATTAATAAAAATGTTTTAACCACACATTGGTGATAACTGGCGCAAAATGGGGGAGGCCTATGTCCACCAGTGGACTGCGATAGGTTGGAGAGAAGTACCACACATTGGTGTGTAGTTGAAAACATATTTAATAGTCACGTCTTTCTTAAAGAACTCCCTAATAAAAGCAATTTTGCTTTTATTGGGGAGTTCTTTTTTATTTTATTTTATTTATTTGGGAACAGCAAACAGTATACTACTACTACTATACAGTTTACTACTATATAACCAAAGATCGGATAATCGGATGCATATTTACCTAAACTTATTTTCTGGCTAAGAAAATATGGAGGCGGTTTCTTTTTTCGGAATTGTCTTTTTCAATGTCGGGATTCGAAAAAAATCAAGGATTTTGAACCAATCGGATATAAAACAAATTACAAATGGGTTACCTACCTGTCAAATTATAATAACCTCCCGAACCAGTGGTAGCTTCATTTGACATTCATTAAGTGTTCTTTAAGGACCTAAACTGAATAAACACTTTTCATTTTCATTTTCAAATATTAATTTATAAAATTAATAAATTTTTTTTTATAAAATACCTAGCTACTAAGCTTCGAACATCATAATGGATATTGTGTGCATTCAATTATATTTATAATCAAAACGGTAACGGTATTCATACCGAAATATCGGGTTTTTTCCATACAAGTAATGTACTTACAAATCATATATTGTAATAGAAAACGCTACAAACGTAATGAAAATACATTTAATTCTATATTTCGAACATTAAATGCATCAATTCCGAAATCCCGAAATCTTTACTATAAAGAAGTGCTTTCCATACTAAGGCGCCGGTCAACTTTAGGTAAATATGCATCCAATTATCCGATCTTTGTATATAACTATCACTAAATATATTTTTTTCTGTATTTCTATAGTATCACTAAATATATTTTATAACTTATTTGTATAAAAATGGAAGTCATACAATAATAAATAATACCTGGTAGAAGTTTCCACTGGCATCCCTGTAGTTAAGCTGGACATTCAATCCGAACGGTCTTCCAGCGAAAGCCTCATTGGGAATGAAAGAGTAAGCAAAGGTGGCCTCCTGTTTTGGCTTCACTTCACGGTTGTACGGCAGAGCGGTGAAGTTCTGGATGTAGTATGTATAATCCATTGGGTATCTGAACGAAGCTTCCATGGAGTCCACAACGTAATCTTCAACACCTTTGTTTATGAAACCCACAAGGAATTCAATGGGAAGCCGGCTTGTAGGTCTGTAATAAATTCAAATGTGGACTTAATTAACATGAGCAACTAGAATAGTATTTTCATAACTGCTTAAATAATGAGGCTGATAACGGGCAGAAAAATTCTAGCTGAAAAACGCAATAGCCAGGGACAGAAAAAAAGACTTCCTCCCAAAAAGGCTGTTTTTGTTTAACTTTTGAGTGAAATGTTTGAAACATTTAGATTATTTTTAAATATTCAATAGACAACCATTTTTTTTCTGTCCAAGAACTTTTTCATCCATGGCCAAAGCGTTTTTTCTGCTAAAATTTTTCTGCCAGTTCATCTTAAATATTGTGAAAAATAGTAGATGAATCGATTCCTTTCAAAAAACTCCAGCTATTGAAAGTGAAAAGCGTTTATTCAGTTTAGGTCCTTACAAAACACTTATGAATGTCAAATGAGCTACCCTGGTTCGGGAGGTAGTTTTCCACTGAGAAGAAATTATTATACTATATTTATGAGAAGAGTTTTTCTAGAATAGCTTGTATGTTGCAAACAAGTTTTATATAATTTAAATAATAGTGATCTTGATTAATTATTGTTAATAAAATCATTATATTTATATCTGATTCCAATACTTTTTAGATGTGTTTATTGTAATGTCAGTAAGGATTAATGTATATTATTTAGCTACATTATGCATTAGGCCTAAGGCTGTAATGATAGTGTATGTATTGAATTAAAATAAATAAATAAATGTTGAGGTCATTAGTATTTGTTACAGAAAGTTATATTAACTAATGACAACTTATCAACAAATTATTATTGTAATAGCTATTAATGTTAATTTCATAATACATTTAAAATTAACATTATGGCAAATTTACATGATACATATCACTTATTACAAATTACATATTATTTGGTTTATCTCACCAAAAGCAACATCTCCATAACTGGCCACTGGTTTTGTAAATAAGATTGTAGTGTCTACATCCTGTGAAGACTTAACAACAGAGTCATCATCATCACCGGCATCATCACCAACTACCTGGTTGTCTTCACCCTCAATGTCTACCACATCATCAAGTTCATCTTCTTCTGCTCTGGCTAAAATAGTGTTTGCTGAAACAATATTGTTAAATTCATAGATTGCAATATAAAATAACATTATTACTACCATATATCACTTACAAATACGTAATATAATGAGTTTACATAAGCAAAGTTGATGTACAATTAATGAGATGCATTATTATATATATATTAATTGTACACGGCTTAATTTTATATAATTGTTTATTATCGTAATTGTTTCGTGTTGTAAAATTGGACTTTTAATATTATTTGATTTAATTAATTTGATGACATTATATTAAATTCCTCTTTGACTTTGAATCTTTTGTATATGTAGTTTAATTGTTTGATATTATTTTGTAATTTTTATATATTTTCCCGACATTTGTATGGCTTCTCCGGCCAAACATAGCGAACTAATATTAATGTCTCACCTTACCTTTATACCTATGTTGTACAAATAAATAAATAAATATAACTAAGAAACAAACAATATTGTGAAAACTAAAGAAATGAAGACAGAGAATTCTTAAAGGTGCACAGTACAATTGTACTAATCAAAATATATGGAATCTAAGAATGAAATGCTATATAACATAAGCCTTTTAACAATTTAATTTTACAAAATATTCTCCAATAAGCAACATTGTAAGAAATCGGTTCCATATGTTTAATTTAACTCTTGTGTTCTATATTATTCCTATTTTTAAAACCGATTATTAGAGCTTTGAAATAAATAGAAGTTCATGAATGGTACCAAAAATATACATTTGGTTTATTTTAGAAAATTAATGCTATTAAGGTTATTGTTATACTGGAACTGTTTTCATATTAATATGCTATAACTTGACTAATTGATTACTGATAATATTGCTGGCTAAATAAATATTAGAAATAGCCTTATAAGTTAAGTAAGAACACCAACTTTCTCTCATAAACTGAAAGAAATTCGGTGCCACGTACTTACCTAAATAGCTTGCAAGATTTAGCTTGAATTTTAGAAAACTTACCGCTTTGGAAACATAGTAAAGCCGCAGGTAGCACCAATAAAGTCAAATATATAAGTTTCATCTTGAATTAATTTGAACTGCAACTCAATTTACCACACAAAACGAAGGTGAATACCGGAATAGATTACAGCCCGTTCACTTTTGTGAACAAGCGGCCCAACGCTACATGAAACTACAGGCAAAATGCCAATTTTCTTTCCAACTCGATTGACGTGGAATATTTTGTCACGAGTAGTGATGTGGCAATACCCAATATCGGGTTACCGAAAAATCGGTATTGGGATGTTTAGAAAAGGATAAGAATTTATTATTGTCATTAATTTCTAATATTCAAATCTACCATTGTTTGATTTTGTTTGCTGATTATATTAAGTAATTTTATAAAATGTAGTTCATACAAAATTTAATATTAGATAGTGATGTCAAAATAAATATATAGCGGTTTTATAATAAATACGGTAAATACGTTTATATTTAAAAATTATTTATGAACTCGTTTTAATATAAAGTAAGTGTGTAAAATGCGCTCTTTGTCATAATTAATAATCATATTTATAAGAACCAAATTTGGACCCAACAAAATGCATGAATTGAAAAGCATTGAAAATGCGTTCATGTAGTCTTTTATTTCAATAGCGTTCATAATTATTTCTCTTACTAGTAGTTTCGAATTCGAAATACATTCAATCCAATTATTAAATTCAACCCGTGGGACAGAGTAGTAAACGCAATGCCACCGATTACGTGGAATTCAATTTTAATTAATATTTTTTCATTTATACTCCAATCATAAAAAACTGTATTAGAACAACTATTTTGTGACGTCATTCAAATTGTAAACAGGAAAAGGTCATTTATTTCGGCGAGGCGTGGTGTCCCTGAAGGGAAAAGCGACGCGTAAATCCTTTATATTTCTTACCAATGCACTGTGACTTAGACACATACACGAGATGATGTCCAGGCGCGACGTTGAGGCTTAAGGGCCGTATCCTCACATGATGTTGGAAGTATCTAGAGAGAGATATTGATTCCTCCACTTGGGCGTCCCTTGGAACAAATATTATGGTACCTACATAAATATCAACTAGGTACCTATAGACAGACGATGCATGACTCATACACAATAATGGTACCTAAATATCAGCTTCTCTTCCCAGACTTAGGGTTCTGGGGTCGATACTGCTCTACAACATGGTTTTTTAATACACATAATAATCTATTGTACACGGCTTAACATGACCTCCGAAGCACGGAACTTTGTTCTTTCGCAGACAATCAGGTAATTCAGCCTACAATATCCTGCCGAAACTGAAAAACTGCACAAAAGCTATTTCTTTTTTTTTGTTGAACGTATAACTTTCTAGAGGTCTAGTCTAGTAGATAGCTACCAAATACCACTAATTTATAAATCTAGGTAGCAAGCAAGAATTTATGGTTGTTCATATAATGTAGTTACTTCAAGTATAATTTAAAGTACATGATTTTTCAAAAATATCTCTTTGCTAAATAGTTCATTGTAAATAATATATTAATTAGTTCATAATATGCTATTGCCTTGACGCAATAAGGTTAAGATTACTATTTTTTATCTTAATTTTGATAACGCACATTAACATTTGTTCACACGTATGATTAGAATACGTGCCCTACAATATTGAAGGTACAAAACTATGATTTTTTTCAAATCTTATTAGTTAAATAATATGTGTTCTGCGTTGAGAATCTATTATTTGTTAGCTGTAGCGAAGAGACACATAAAAAAATCTCCGGGAGACGTGTAACAATAGACAAGGGTAATGAAGTACATACGTTTGGAATAATTTTGCCTCCCAAATTTCAAATCAATCCTTTTAGCTACTAATTATTACCTATCAACATAGAAATGCAGGTAAGAACCTGAGAGCTGAATTGAAAGAGGTATCGACCCGGTAAATGAATTTTCCAAAATTCTCGAAACTAGAAGAATCTATGACGAATGATGTCCACTCCACAAAAGTCTAGTACCCGTAGCAGTAAGACCATGATAATAAAGCGGAAATAAACATAATTACTGATAATATATAAATAGAGGTAAACACACTCGTAAAACACATACATTGAAGTACAAGTAGGTGAATCTTAATTTTCAGCGAACTTCCATCCATCAAGGCAGAAAAAAAAGTTTTCTAGGCTTTTCCACCAGTCACTTGTTAGACCGGATTTTTTAGCTACAAAAAAATTTAAACATTTTGCGATACACGTAATATAACTATTACTTTTATTAGTTTTGAATAGATAAAAGTATGTCATTGTGAGCGATGCTTATAATTTATTTAACACATTGCAAATCAATTCATAAGTCAACGGTCATACGTAATTTATTCAAACAAGTAAAACATAGTTAACAGTTGTGTTTTTGAAGTGATACAGACAGGAAGCGTAATTTAAACAATGACTAGCAGAGGTATTATGAGAGCTATAAATAAAACGAGTAATTTTTTTACGGTTTCATTTTTGGTTTGTTTGTATTTTTGTATTTCGATTTGTTTCAGCGTTTGCTTTCGGAACGAGACATGTTTTCCGAAACTATAGCACCAAGATTGCTTCTTACAGCCAAAAACTACATTTGTGCCAAAACAGTATTCCGTGAGTACCTGCGAGTATAATATAATACCTATATGATATTATAATAACATAAAATCATCATTTAGGTAGCCGCTGAAAGTGCCTATAATGCGATATTTTACCTGTTCAGATTTAACTAGGTACTTGAAGATATATTCATGGAATACCTACTATTGTGCAGTATGTTATGTTTACTTGGTGGTAGACTCGATACTGAGTCGTCTAGTTAAGTAGTACCACCGCAGTGCTATATATCATCCCGTCAAATAAGATGCTGCTGAAATTACCGGGTATAAGAGATATATGTTGTCTCGGGTGACTGAGAATAATAACTGTTTATCAGTTATTGGTCTCATTCAATGCCGCTTCGTCCTGGTTAGGCGTGTCGCTTACCATCAGGTGAGCATCCTGACCGTCCTGTTCACTTCATTACATAAAAAATGTACAAACAGTTCAATATTTTAAGCAATATGTCAATACTATCGAATAAATTTATGTTAACATACTCCTCAGGGCCCTAGCATGCAAAGAATGGACCAATTAAAATCGGACCACATTCCGCCAGCAGTATACAATATTTATAAGAAACCCGTGCTGCTACACCAGGGTCATATGCAATGGCTTTTCGACCAGGACGGTCGTAAATACTTGGATCTCTTCGGTGGGATAGTCACGGTTTCAGTAGGGCATTGTCATCCGTAAGTACCTACAAAATAAATAAAACATCGCTTAGTATTCATGCATTATTTAAACTATCAATACGTTTGAATATTTCAGTAAAGTTACCTCCGCTCTTCAAGAACAAATAAACACCCTGTGGCACACCACAAACATTTATCGTCATCCGAAAATATACGAATATGTTGAAAAATTGGTTTCGAAGTTCCCAGGTAATCTTAAAGTAAGTCGAAACGTTTTGATACAAATCATAAATACTTATACCTAATGAGTAAGTTGCACCGACTCGCAAATGACCAATTTTTCATTCACATCCTCATTTGATGGCTACATCCCTATGCTATTGCTAGTTTAACTGAATATCTATTTTCATTTATAGAGACGTACGTCTGCTCCAAATCCTCTGACCCCGGAGGAATCCTCTGACCCATAAACCATAATGAGTCCAAATCAGAGCTGTTATATATATAAATAAATAATAATATTTCATTGCAGGTAGTATATCTAGTAAACAGCGGAACCGAGGCAAACGACCTCGCCGTTTTGCTGGCAAAGTCATACACAGGGAACCACGACGTGATCTCCCTGCAGAGCAGCTACCATGGCTATTCCACCGCATTGATGGCGCTCACTGCCACCCAAAGCTATCGAATGCCATTGCCTGTACCACCGGGATTCTATCACGTACGTACTGCGACTAATTACCGGGTATAAGAGACATTTTTTGTCTCGGGTGTCGGGCGCAGTGCGTCATTGATGGAGAATAATAACTGTCTATCAGTTGTTGGTCTACATCAATGCCGCTCTGCTGACCATCAGTATCAGGTGAGCGACCTGACCGCCCTGTACACTTCGTACATAAAAAAAGATTTCTATAACAAAGGGTCAAGCTTTTGCAGTTGGTTGCACTTGTATTTTTAGAAAAAAAATGTTATATTTGAGCATGAATAAATTCGTATGTATTCACCCTGTATATAAGCACCTTTGTTCTACAGGCGATGTTACCCGACCCATACAGAGNTACTAAGCTTCGAACATCATAATGGATATTGTGTGCATTCATTATATTTATAATCAAAACGCTAACAGTATTCATACGAATATTGGGTTTTTTCAAACAAGTAATGTACTTACAAATATATATGTAATAGAAACACTACAAACGTAATAAAAATACAGTTTAATTCTATATTTCGAACATTTAAATGCCAATTCCGAATCTTTACTATAAAGAAGTGCTTTCCATACTAAGGCGGCGGTCACTTTAGGTAAATATGCATCCAATTATCCGATCTTTGTATATAACTATCTCTAAATATATTTTTTTCTATATTTCTAAAGTATCACTAAATATATTTTATAACTTATTTGTATAAAAATGGAAGTCATACAATAATAAATAATACCTGGTAGAAGTTTCCACTGGCATCCCTGTAGTTAAGCTGGACATTCAATCCGAACGGTCTTCCAGCGAAAGCCTCATTGGGAATGAAAGAGTAAGCAAAAGTGGCCTCCTGTTTCGGCTTCACTTCACGGTTGTACGGCAGAGCGGTGAAGTTCTGGATGTAGTATGTATAATCCATTGGGTATCTGAACGAAGCTTCCATGGAGTCCACAACGTAATCTTCAACACCTTTGTTTATGAAACCCACAAGGAATTCAACTGGGAAGCCGGCTTGTAGGTCTGTAATAAATTCAAATGTGGACTTAATTAACATGAGCAACTAGAATGGTATTTTCATAACTGCTTAAATAATGAGGCTGAAACGGGCAGAAAAATTCTAGCTGAAAAACGCAATAGCCAGGGCCAAAAAAAGACTTCCTCCCAAAAAGGCTGTTTTTGTTTAACTTTTGAGTGAAATGTTTGAAACGTTTAGATTATTTTTAAAATATTCAATAGACAACCATTTTTTTTCTGTCCAAGAACTTTTTCATCCTGGCCAAAGCGTTTTTTCTGCTAAAATTTTTCTGCCAGTTTCAGCCTCATCTTAAATATTGTGAAAAATAGTAGATGAATAGATTCCTTTCAAAAAACTCCAGCTATTGAAAGTGAAAAGTGTTTATTCAGTTTAGGTCCTTACAGAACACTTATGAATGTCAAATGAAGCTACCGCTGGTTCAGGAGGTAGTTTTCCACTGAGAAGAAATTATTATATAGTACATATCTTATGAGAAGAGAGAGTTTTTTCTAGAATAGCTTGTATGTTTGCAAACAAGTTTTATATAATTTAAATAATATGTGATCTTGATTAATTATTGTTAATAAAAATCATTATATTTATATCTGATTCCAATACTTTTTAGATGTGTTTATTGTAATGTCAGTAAGGATTAATTGTATATATTATTTAGCTACATTATTGCATTAGGCCTAAGGCCTGTAATGATAGTGTATGTATTGAATTAATAAATAAATGTTGAGGTCATTAGGTTTTTGTTATAGAAAGTTATATTAACTAATGACAACTTATCAACAAATTATTATTGTAATAGCTATTAATGTTAATTTCATAATACATTTAAAATTAACATTATGGCAAATTTACATGATACATATCACTTATTACAAATTACATATTATTTGGTTTATCTCACCAAAAGCAACATCTCCATAACTGGCCACTGGTTTTGTAAATAAGATTGTAGTGTCTACATCCTGTGAAGACTTAACAACAGAGTCATCATCATCACCGGCATCATCACCAACTACCTGGTTGTCTTCACCCTCAATGTCTACCACATCATCAAGTTCATCTTCTTCTGCTCTGGCTAAAATAGTGTTTGCTGAAACAATATTGTTAAATTCATAGATTGCAATATAAAATAACATTATTACTACCATATATCACTTACAAATACGTAATATAATGAGTTTACATAAGCAAAGTTGATGTACAACAAATGAGATGCATTATTACTAAGAAACAAACTATATTGTGAAAACTAAAGAAATGAAGACAGAGAATTCTTAAAGGTGCACAGTACAATTGTACTAATCAAAATATATGGAATCTAAGAATGAAATGCTTAAACATAAGCCTTTTAACAATTTAATTTTACAAAATATTCTCCAATAAGCAACATTGTAAGAAATCGGTTCCATATGTTTAATTTAACTCTTCTGTTCTATATTATTCCTATTTTTAAAACCGATTATTAGAGCTTTGAAATAAATAGAAGTTCATGAATGGTACCAAAAATATACATTTGGTTTATTTTAGAAAATTAATGCTATTAAGGTTATTGTTATACTGGAACTGTTATTCATATTAATATGCTATAACTTGACTAATTGATTACTGATAATATTGCTGGCTAAATAAATATTAGAAATAGCCTTATAAGTTAAGTAAGAACACCAACTTTCTCTCATAAACTGAAAGAAATTCGGTGCCACGTACTTACCTAAATAGCTTGCAAGATTTAGCTTGAATTTTAGAAAACTTACCGCTTTGGAAACATAGTAAAGCCGCAGGTAGCACCAATAAAGTCAAATATATAAGTTTCATCTTGAATTAATTTGAACTGCAACTCAATTTACCACACAAAACGAAGGTGAATACCGGAATAGATTACAGCCCGTTCACTTTTGTGAACAAGCGGCCCAACGCTACATGAAACTACAGGCAAAATGCCAATTTTCTTTCCAACTCGATTGACGTGGAATATTTTGTCACGAGTAGTGATGTGGCAATACCCAATATCGGGTTACCGAAAAATCGGTATTGGGATGTTTTAGAAAAGGATAAGAATTTATTATTGTCATTAATTTCTAATATTCAAATCTACCATTGTTTGATTTTGTTTGCTGATTATATTAAGTAATTTTATAAAATGTAGTTCATACAAAATTTAATATTAGATAGTGATGTCAAAATAAATATATAGCGGTTTTATAATAAATACGGTAAATACGTTTATATTTAAAAATTATTTATGAACTCGTTTTAATATAAAGTAAGTGTGTAAAATGCGCTCTTTGTCATAATTAATAATCATATTTATAAGAACCAAATTTGGACCCAACAAAATGCATGAATTGAAAAGCATTGAAAATGCGTTCATGTAGTCTTTTATTTCAATAGCGTTCATAATTATTTCTCTTACTAGTAGTTTCGAATTCGAAATACATTCAATCCAATTATTAAATTCAACCCCGTGGGACAGAGTAGTAAACGCAATGCCACCGATTACGTGGAATTCAATTTTAATTAATATTTTTTCATTTATACTCCAATCATAAAAAACTGTATTAGAACAACTATTTTGTGACGTCATTCAAATTGTAAACAGGAAAAGGTCATTTATTTCGGCGAGGCGTGGTGTCCCTGAAGGGAAAAGCGACGCGTAAATCCTTTATATTTCTTACCAATGCACTGTGACTTACACACATACACGAGATGATGTCCAGGCGCGACGTTGAGGCTTAAGGGCCGTATCCTCACATGATGTTGGAAGTATCTAGAGAGAGATATTGATTCCTCCACTTGGGCGTCCCTTGGAACAAATATTATGGTACCTACATAAATATCAACTAGGTACCTATAGACAGACGATGCATGACTCATACACAATAATGGTACCTAAATATCAGCTTCTCTTCCCAGACTTAGGGTTCTGGGGTCGATACTGCTCTACAACATGGTTTTTTAATACACATAATAACAATCTATTGTACACGGCTTAACATGACCTCCGAAGCACGGAACTTTGTTCTTTCGCAGACAATCAGGTAATTCAGCCTACAATATCCTGCCGAAACTGAAAAACTGCACAAAAGCTATTTCTTTTTTTTTGTTGAACGTATAACTTTCTAGAGGTCTAGTCTAGTAGATAGCTACCAAATACCACTAATTTATAAATCTAGGTAGCAAGCAAGAATTTATGGTTGTTCATATAATGTAGTTACTTCAAGTATAATTTAAAGTACATGATATTTTTCAAAAATTATCTCTTTGCTAAATAGTTCATTGTAAATAATATATTTAATTTAGTTCATAATATGCTATTGCCTTGACGCAATAAGGTTAAGATTACTATTTTTTTATCTTAATTTTGATAACGCACATTAACATTTGTTCACACGTATGATTAGAATACGTGCCCTACAATATTGAAGGTACAAAACTATGATTTTTTTCAAATCTTATTAGTTAAATAATATGTGTTCTGCGTTGAGAATCTATTATTTGTTTAGCTGTAGCGAATAGAGACACAATAAAAAAATCTCCGGGAGACGTGTAACAATAGACAAGGGGTAATGAAGTACATACGTTTGGAATAATTTTGCCTCCCAAATTTCAAATCAATCCTTTTAGCTACTAATTATTACCTATCAACATAGAAATGCAGGTAAGAACCTGAGAGCTGAATTGAAAGAGGTATCGACCCGGTAAATGAGAATTTTCCAAAATTTCTCGAAACTAGAAGAATCTATGACGAATGATGTCCACTACTCCACAAAAGTCTAGTACCCGTAGCAGTAAGACTACCATGATAATAAAGCGGAAATAAACATCATCATCATCATCATTACAGCCCAATTATGTCCACTGCTGAACGAAGGCCTCCCCTAATGATTTCCACGTGGACCGATCCCTTGCAGTTGACATCCATCTGCTACCCGCCACCTTAACCAGATCATCCGTCCATCTGGTTGGGGGTCGGCCTACGCTTCGCTTTCCGTTACGTGGACGCCACTCGAGAACCTTTAGAAATAAACATAATTACTGATAATATATAAATAGAGGTAAACACACTCGTAAAACACATAAATTGAAGTACAAGTAGGTGAATCTTAATTTTCAGCGAACTTCCATCCATCAAGGCAGAAAATAAAAAGTTTTCTAGGCTTTTCCACCAGTCACTTGTCTTAGGGACCGGATTTTTTAGCTACAAAAAAATTTAAACATTTTGCGATACACGTAATATAACAATTATTACTTTTTATTAGTTTTGAATAGATAAAAGTATGTCATTGTGAGCGATGCTTATAATTTATTTAACACATTGCAAATCAATTCATAAGTCAACGGTCATACGTAATTTATTCAAACAAGTAAAACATAGTTAACAGTTGTGTTTTTGAAGTGATACAGACAGGAAGCGTAATTTAAACAATGACTAGCAGAGGTATTATGAGAGCTATAAATAAAAACGAGTAATTTTTTTACGGTTTCATTTTTGGTATTTCGATTTGTTTCAGCGTTTGCTTTCGGAACGAGACATGTTTTCCGAAACTATAGCACCAAGATTGCTTCTTTACAGCCAAAAACTTCATTTGTGCCAAAACAGTATTCCGTGAGTACCTGCGAGTATAATATAATACCTATATGATATTATAATAACATAAATCATCATTTAGGTAGCCGCTGAAAGTGCCTATAATGCGATATTTTACCTGTTCAGATTTATTTATTTATTTATTTATTATTTATGCACACATAAACAATAGAAAATGAACAAATGAGATTGAAATATAAGTACAAAGGTACTATTATTCCATATGGAATCTCTTCCAGCAGTCTAAGAAAGGAAAATAAATAATTGAAACAGGCAGATTAAGTGCACATCCATGTATAAGGTTAGTATGTTACGAAATCTTAAACAAAAATAAAAACAATAAAATAAAAATACATATTTAATAAACTCCATCCTCTTTGCAAGAACTACAAACATACAATAAAAACAGAACATTACAATATACATACAAATCAGAACAAAATAATTATATTTATACTCGTATATGTTTTCAATGAAAATAATTAAAATAAATAATTATACATATATAGAATAAATTGATATATCAACTAGAAAGATAGAATTCCTTGACACGTTTTTTAACTAGGTACTTGAAGATATATTCATGGAATACCTTCTATTGTGCAGTATGTTATGTTTACTTGGTGGTAGACGCGATACTGAGTCGTCTAGTTAAGTAGTACCACCGCAGTGCTATATATATCATCCCGTCAAATAAGATGCTGCTGAAATTACCGGGTATAAGAGATATATGTTGTCTCGGGTGACTGAGAAAATAACTGTTTATCAGTATTGGTCTCATTCAATGCCGCTTCGTCCTGGTCAGGCGTGTCGCTTACCATCAGGTGAGCATCCTGACCGTCCTGTTCACTTCATTACATAAAAAATGTACAAACAGTTCAATATTTTAAGCAATATGTCAATACTATCGAATAAATTTATGTTAACATACTCCTCAGGGCCCTAGCATGCAAAGAATGGACCAATTAAAATCGGACCACATTCCGCCAGCAGTATACAATATTTATAGAAACCCGTGCTGCTACACCAGGGTCATATGCAATGGTTTTCGACCAGGACGTCGTAATACTTGGATCTCTTCGGTGGGATAGTCACGGTTTCAGTAGGCATTGTCATCCGTAAGTACCTAAAATAAATAAAACATCGCTTAGTATTCATGCATTATTTAAACTATCAATATGTTTTGATATTTCAGTAAAGTCACCTCCGCTCTTCAAGAACAAATAAACACCCTGTGGCACACCACAAACATTTATCGTCATCCGAAAATATACGAATATGTTGAAAAATTGGTTTCGAAGTTCCCAGGTAATCTTAAAGTAAGTCGAAGCGTTTTGATACAAATCATAAATACTTATAGCTACTAATGAGTAAGTTGCACCGACTCGCAAATGACCAATTTTTCATTCACATCCTCATTTGATGGCTACATTCCCTATGCTATTGCTAGTTTAACTGAATATCTATTTTCATTTATAGAGACGTACGTCTGCTCCAAATCCTCTGACCCCGGAGGAATCCTCTGACCCATAAACCATAATGAGTCCAAATCAGAGCTGTTATATATAAATAAATAATAATATTTCATTGCAGGTAGTATATCTAGTAAACAGCGGAACCGAGGCAAACGACCTCGCCGTTTTGCTGGCAAAGTCATACACAGGGAACCACGACGTGATCTCCCTGCAGAGCAGCTACCATGGCTATTCCACCGCATTGATGGCGCTCACTGCCACCCAAAGCTATCGAATGCCATTGCCTGTACCACCGGGATTCTATCACGTACGTACTGCGACTAATTACCGGGTATAAGAGACATTTTTTGTCTCGGGTGTCGGCGCAGTGCTCGTTGAGATGGAGAGTAATAACTGTCTATCAGTTGCTGGTCTACATCAATGCCGCTCTGCTGACCATCAGTATCAGGTGAGCGACCTGACCGCCCTGTACACTTCGTACATAAAAAAAGACTTCTATAACAAAGGGTCATGCTTTTGCAGTTGGTTGCACTTGTATTTTTAGAAAAAAAAGTGTTATATTTGAGCATAATAAATTCGTATGTATTCACCCTGTATATAAGCACCTTTGTTCTACAGGCGATGTTACCCGACCCATACAGAGGAATATTCGGCGGATGCAGAGATTCTATATCACAGCCTGAGGGATCATGTTCTTGTCCAGGTGACTGCGTCTCGTCTGACAAATATATTCATCAACTTAAAGAGGTACGTTCTATGAAATTTTACTTATATTTATATTTTTTATGGTCAAGTATAAAAACATCATTGGCAGGTATAAAAACATCAATGAACAGACACCAAGGTGTCTTCTCCATCTTTAAGCATTCTTCTAAAAGCAGGGCAAATCCTTGTGCAATATTTAACGGTTTTATACTACGTTATCCATTTCACGGATTTCACGTCATATTTCTGATGTCAATTCATTATAAAATCTGTCGTGTTCCTCGAGAGCGCTTTTCACCCTATTGTGTTGGTCTCCATTCCACCAACGATTTCCATCAGGGATCCTTCTTTTAGGACGTAGGCAATACCATGGGCATTTTTTAGTTTAGCTACAGGCTTGATGACATGAGTAATTATAATCTATGTTCCAAGATCCAGAGGTTGGTCGATTTTCTTCTATAATACGGATGAGCTAATATAAAGCTTTGGAGTAAGAGTTTATTAAAACCATTAACGTCGATCAATCCAAACCTATTATATAAAGCTTTCTTTTAATTCAGCTTTTAGAGAACTCAATCCCAGCTGGAAGAGTAGCGGCTTTATTTGCTGAATCAATACAAGGTGTTAATGGCGCTGTGCAGTTTCCAAAAGGGTATTTGAAGAAAGCTCAAGAACTTATTAAGAAATATGGAGGCGTCTTCATTGCCGATGAGGTATGTGTATCAGCTGTCGGTAATAAGACCTATCTATAAGAATTCCTGATACCATCTTTCTTTATTTTTCTTCACTGCTAGCCTTCTTTATTTTATGAGAAGGTAAACGTCAAGAAGATTCCTGGACATTCAAAAAGGACAAGGAGAATGTAATATGAGAAGAGGGGTATTTGGTCCTTCGATAACCTTACTTACTTGGCAAAACACGATTTGAACGCACGTTCTTTTACGCTGTTTTTTGTGGCTGTGGTCAAGCCGGCCATTCATGCTACAACGCCCATACTTTATTTATGCAAATAATCTATTTTAAAAATGTACTCCCTTAAGGTGCAAACAGGGTTTGGGCGTACTGGAGACGCCTTCTGGGGTTTCCAGAATCATGACATCATACCAGACATCGTGACCATGGCCAAAGGCATCGGTAACGGCTTTCCAATGGCGGCTGTTGTCACAACCAAGGAAATAGCAGCTGCACACACTCAGGCCACATATTTTAACACATTTGGAGGCAATCCGATGGCAGCGTGCGTAGGAAAAGCAGTGCTTGAGGTTATTTTTATCATATTATTGTTGTATAATTCTTAGAATACATCACCATGACACATGTATAGCTCATCTCATATTATTTGCTGGTATAAAAGTACATTCTTATCTTGATATAGATACCTAGATCTCGATGATAAAGTATTTTCGAAGGTTCACTAAGTTTCCACTGAATGTACTAACACAAACTGAACGACCAAATAAGAAAAATATGAGTACTGACAGTTGTAAATGCAACAGTATTTTTTAATCTTACGGTCATAAGACTGTGAAAACTTAAGGAAGAACCTTATAGGAACATCATATGGATATATCTATAAATTATGAAATTTACTGTGGGCTACAGCACAATACAGTTATTTGTACCAGATATACCTAAACCGACATAGCCCGCCGGATCAGCAAGTTGTAGTGGCAGTGGGCTGGTCACGTATGTCGCGAAACGATGGCCATTGGAGCAGACGCAAGTTCGGAGTGGAAACCGCGTCTCGGCAAGCGTAGCGTAGGCGCCCTCCGGCCGATGGCGACGACTTGCGAAAGGCGCTGGTGGAGGCTGGATGAGGAAAGCGGAGGACCGGGATATCTGGCGCGAAATGGGGGAGACCATGTCCAGCAGTGGACTGCGATAGGTGAATAGGATAGGATACCTAAACCATGGAATTGCATATTTAGTAACGAGGCTATAAGTATTTTGCGTGTTTAAATGGTGTCTGTAGATGGCTTAGATATCAGTATATTGTTATCTTTACTAGAAACGAGCTCAAGATACTACTATTTATTTTTATTTAATTAATACCATTTTTAAATATTACAGGTAATCGAGGAAGATCAACTACGATGAACTGTAAGGAATTAGGCAAATATTTTATTGAACAACTATTACAACTGCAACAAAAGCAACTTCTTATTGGTGATGTAAGAGGAAAAGGCCTGATGCTAGGAGTGGAACTGGTCGTCCCAGGAACTAAAGAGCCTCTAAGTGCGCCTGATGTGTCACTTATTCATGAAGATATCAAAGATCACGGAATTTTGATAGGGCGCGGTGGCCGTTATAATAATGTAAGACTAAGTTTAATAATTTTTTTTTTTGCAGAACTAAATCTCGTTTCTTTTGGACGTACTTTTTTTAGAAATTAATTTTAAGTGTACCATTTCCTATGAAATAATATGGTTTTGAACCTATGTTTCGTAAAAAGTATTTCTTAATCTAGATATTTACTATAGATAGCTACAAGACAGTATTACAAAAAATAATGCTTTTTTTATTTATTTGTTTGTTTTATCTGTTTCAGGTTCTAAGGATAAAGCCACCTATGTGCATCAACAAACACGACGTTGATTTCTCCATAGCTGTATTGGATGAAACGTTGAATAACTTTTTGAATAACAAAAAAAATTAAATACATAAATGGTTTCATTGATTTCCTTCATAATGGCTAACCAATAATCATTTTAATGTCGTTGAATATGGATGTCATCATCAGCTCATTATATATCCCCACCGAGGGGCACAAGCCTACCCGTATAGGGTACATAGGGTATAGGCGTTAGTCGTCCACGCGCACCTTAGAATTTCTTCGTAGGCGTGCGCAGGTTACCTCACGATGTTTTCCTTCCCCGTAAGAACGTCGGATAAACGTATATATAAATTTGAAAATTCGAAAAGACAACGGTACGTGGCGGGAACCTGCACCCTCCAGGTCAGAAGGCAATTGTCCACGCCATTGAGCCACCGACGCTAAATATAAAAAGTTATTTCCGTTTTTGACATAGCTCCTTTAGTCATAACTCCGTCTTTAAGTTGTGACAAAGACAAAGCCTTTGGACCTCCTGATCCATCATGAAGTTGATTATATACACAACCCTCGCTCAGTATAATCTGGTATAATTGCCCATATCTGTCTGTATGCTATGCCACGAAAAATACTGGAATACTGAACGCACCAAAGTGTACTTGACACTTTTGACAGCCCTAATTGTCTGTCAATTTGACAGATGGACGTCAAACAAAAAAATATTGTAAACTTATTATACAATAAATTATTAATTAATTGTATAACGAAGCACATGAAAATAGTACCATTTAAATAATGGTGTTCAAATGCCAGGAAGATAGTTTTCTAAAAGAAGTAAACAACTCAGTTTTTTCTTAATTTAAAAGCAGACTATAGTTGAGTTTATGAATGATTATTCTTGTTCTTTATTTATAGTACTCGGCAAAAGTTTTAAAATGTGAACCCACCGCCGAGCCAATAATCGACTACGGTAAGACGACAAAGTTTGAGGGATATCAAATTGTATTGGAGAATACAATATTATTCCCAGCAGGAGGTGGTCAGGTTTGAATTTTGACATAAATTTTTAGAACTTGTTAATATTAAATACCATCTTGATCTTTAGATGTAATGGGATCTAGCACATATTATTGTAAGTTTACTTAGTTAGAAAGTGCCTTTTTCATTCAAGAGGGTGCATCTTAGGTGGTAATGGCTTAGGATGTTGGGTTGAGTTGGTTAAGAAATGCCTTGGTACGTTTATATATACTATCTCTATTTGTCATGTTTTGACCTTTTTTTGGTACCTTTAAATTGTATGTAGTTCCATATAAACAGTTATACCTGTGTTATCCACATGTAACTAAAAAAAGCAGTTATATCTTATTTTATCTATTCTATTTCCTGTTTCCAAAAGATCTTGTACTAGGGAAATTTAATATGATTGTTGGTATATTGTACTTTTATTTTAGCCTCATGATGTAGGCTGGCTCAACAATGCAGAGGTATTGCAAGTCCTGCGAAAGGGAGACGAGGCCCTCCACTTTACCAAAGTACCTATAGATGTTGGTACTATTGTATCACAGAAAATAGACTGGGAAAGACGGTTTGATCATATGCAACAACATTCAGGTGATTATTTTGTTCGTTATTATTAATACATTTTTTTCATTCATCATCAGCTCATTAAACGTTCCCACCGAGGGGCATGAGCCTACCCATATAGGGTGATTAGGCCTTAGTCGTCCACGCGGCCCAGTGCGGATTGGACAACTTCACACACAACCTTTCAATCTCTTCGCAGGCGTGCATGAAGACACATTGGTATGTGTCGGGATTTGAACCTCAGCCCTCCCGGTAGGAAGGCGACACCATTGAGCCACCGACGCTCTTAATAATACATTTGTTTGAGAAAATATACCTATATCAAAATGTTTTAAACAGTTTGTTGGAGTGTTATGTTTGATGCCAATTTTTCTGTAAATTGTTAATTTCGATTTTTTGTGTTTGCATAGAAAAATATAGCATGAGCATATGAAACCAAGATGTGTTTCTTATATAAAATAACTAAAACATGAATGAAAACATAAATGCATTTTTGAGGGAAAAATTATGAAATCTTGTCTATTTTTATCCCCAACAAATCATTGACAACTTATACAATTTATTTCTCAGGTCAACACCTTTTGTCAGCAATTCTCGAAAAAGAGCACAATTTAGTAACAACCAGTTGGTGGCTTGGTGCAGACGAATGTTATGTAGAACTGGATACAACAAAAGTTAGTCATGATACAGTCCAAGCTGTTGAGAAAAGATGCTGTGCATTGATAAGAGAAGCTATTCCAGTTAATGTCAAATTTTGTAAAGCTAATGATCCAGAATTGGATGAGGTAATTAAATATTTAAGGAATACATTTTTAAAGACAACCTTGTTAAATAAAAAAAAATATATCACACCTTGGTCCCAGAGGGGTAGGCAGAGATGATGGAACGCCACTTTGCGCAGTCCTGGCATACTTCCCTAGCTTCATTCACATCCATCAATCTTTCATACAAGCTCTTTTATTAACCCCCGACGCAAAAAGAGGGGTGTTATAAGTTTGACGTGTCTGTCTGTCTATGGCATCATAAATCCCGAACGCATGCAGTGATTTCAATTTAGTTTTTTTTGTATTAAAGGTGATTTATGTGCAAGTGTTCTTGTTACATGTTTGATGAAAATCGGTTGAGCCGTTTAAAAGTTGTGAGGAGTGAAAGTGGGGAGAGTAACCAAATGACTGCAAATATACTTGGACTCAAATGAAACCACACTGAAATAAAAAATATCGACGATTTCCCCCGACGCAAAAACAGGGGTGTTATAAGTTTGACGTGTCTGTCTATATACTAAAATCTAACTTAACCTAACCTACCTATAAAAAGTATGAAATAAAAATGAAATTAAAAATTTTAAAAACCATTGACACAAGATTTAAGGTAATTTCCCTTCCTGCATGTATACGGACTGCACTCTGCTGCCTGCCACACTATATTCCTATTTTCCGCGTTGTAGTTAAGTACTTATACATTAATTTTACTTAACACAAAAAAAAAGGTAATATAAGTCTTGGGTAAAAGCTTAAAGAGGTAACCATCTTATGAAAATATCGTAGATAAGAAAGAAATAATTAGGAGCGGTCCCCCAACGCGACGTTTTTTTTTTAAATTATTAATAGATTCTTACGTACTTTAACATTAAGTTTCGTTTATTATTTTTTACTTTTTAAAGGGAAATTACTTAGGTTCTTGTGTCGGGGGTTTTTTAAATTTTTAATTTAATTTTTCTTTTAACCTTGTTACTAGGCTCAAATTGTGAGAATAATGATGTGATTAAAATTATATTGTAAATAGTTTAATTGTCTGTCTGCTTTGATAATTTCACACTCGCACCAAATTTTAGCACTTGCCTGAGGTATTCACTATATTTGGAATAATAGTCTATTTGCATAATGACTCTTCTTGGTGGAAAGTGGCCTATATTACAACAGTGATTTCAAAGGGACCACAAAAAAGTTGAACATTTTGAAATTAAAAGGCCTCTGCATTCTGCAACTAATCAATAACACAATTTCTTTTCTAGGCTCACACCAGAGGTCTTCCCAAGGATTGTATGGAGACAATAAGGATAATCTGCATAGGCAAAATAGATGAAAATATGTGTTGTGGCACACATGTATCAAATTTAAGGTACATTTCAAATTATTTAAGTATTGTTTTCAAAATATCTTCTAGGCAAATTTTATGGGTAAAAATTGGAAACACCTTTTTTAGGGTTCCATAGCCAAATGGCACAAACAAGCCAGACTGGTAATGGATTTTTGGGGATGATTTCACTCGCGTCCGTAGGTTTACCCTCGATACCCTACACGTAATCCCGGGTGGTGCCAAACGAGTGACACTTTATTTCGTGGTAGAGCCTCGCAGCGGCTTTGTCCGCGGCACGTACTGGGCCGGCTCGACCGGAGTGATACACGGCCTCACTGAAGTCCAGTGTGAAGTAGCACCTCTGTGTTGCGTTTCTCTGTGTTTGTGAGGTTACCGGTTGCCCATCCCCATCCCCACCATTCCTCCTAATGAGTACGCGTTCAAAGAGATTTCTACCCCAGGGGGTACCAACTGCGCCAGCATTGGAGAATCCCCTCTGGTCGTTCGCATAGCGGTTTACCGCTCAAGTGTGGGCGATCGGGCTGCTCCGCGTATTCTGGGGGGAGCAAGTACGCGCGCAAAAAGGGTATTGGCGGGAGCAAAACAGTTTCGGCGACCCCTTCTACATTAGCTGTAGACTATTGTAACATAAGGGGCTTACATTCAAACATCAATGCAGTCCACCACCACCTGGAGACTGTGAAGCCGGACATGCTCTTTCTTACTGAGACGCAGATATCTTCTCCAGCAGATACATCTTACCTCTCTTACCCGGGGTATAAACTGGAACACTCCTTTTTGCCCCGGGCTGGAGTGTGCGTGTTTGTTGGAGAGAATATTTGCTATCAACGCCTTGCCCACTTGGAAGGAAGGGACCTGTCTGTTCTTTGGCTGCGTATTAACTGCGATGACCATCCTCGCGTATACGCATGCCTTTACAGGTCTCATAATGGAAATGCTGCAACCGACCAGCTTATGGAGCGCCTTCAGATGGCTACTGATTCCGTACTATCGCAGACCCCATCCGCAGAAGTCATAATTCTTGGTGACTTTAATGCCCATCACACCGAATGGCTAGGATCAAAGTCCACCGACCATGCGGGGAGGTCTGCTCACGAATTTGCTTTGGCTTATGGTTTCACACAACTGGTCACTACGCCGACGCGAATCCCAGATGTGGCGAACCATACACCTTCCTTGTTGGACCTTCTGCTGACCACACATCCGGATGAATATCAGGTATCGGTAGTTGCTCCTTTGGGTTCCTCCGACCATTGTCTGATCCGGAGCTCAGTGCCACTCATGCGCCCACATCGTCCGCAATTTGCAGGCAGCCGTTGTGTGTGGCATTACAGGTCAGCAGACTGGGATGAGATGCGGTCCTTTTTTGCATCCTACCCCTGGGAACAAGTTTGCTTCTCGCCGGAAGATCCTGACGTTGCTGCTGATTCTGTCGCTGAAGTAGTGCTGCAAGGAATGGAGCTATTTGTTCCTTCTTCTGTGGTGCCTGTCGGTGGCAGATCCCAGCCCTGGTTTGGTAGTTCGTGCAAAACGGCAACTCGTCGTAAGCAGGTATGCTATCAGGCCTGGGCAAATGCAGTAGCGTCTCAGGATCTAAATACCAGCACTAAGAAAAAGGAGTACAACTACGCATCCAGGTCCCTTAAAAGAGTAATTGCCAAGGCGAAGTCCGAACACATTGGCAAAATTGGCGAGAGGCTAATTAACCTGCCGTCAGGTTCTCGTGCATTTTGGTCTCTCGCTAAAGCTGTTACGGGAATTTTTCAAAACCATCACTACCACCACTGCGCCGGGTGGATCTCACGTTGGCTCATACAGCAAAAGAGAAAGCCGATCTTTTGGGTAAACTCTTTGCTTCGAACTCGACTTTGGATGATGGAGGAAATACACCGCCTATCATCCCACGGTGCGCTAGCATTATGCCTGACGTCTTATTTACACAACGTTCAGTGCGTAGAGCACTTTTTTCTCTTGACGTCCATAAGTCGAGCGGGCCAGACGGTATCCCCCGGTTGTTCTTAAAATGTGTGCTCCTGAGCTGGCGCCGGTCTTAACTCGTCTTTTTCGGCTCTCTTACACATCTGGCGTTTTTCCGAAATCTTGGAAGACAGCTTCAGTGCAACCAATCCCGAAAAAAGGTGATCGCTCGGATCCGTCCAATTATAGACCTATAGCTATAACCTCTTTACTCTCCAAGGTTATGGAATCCATAATTAATCATCAACTCCTACTTTACCTAGAGGATCATCAATTGCTAAGCGATCGCCAGTACGGTTTCCGTAAGGGTCGTTCGGCAGGTGATCTTCTAGTGTACCTGACGCATATGTGGGCCAGGGCCTTGGAGACGAAGGGGAGGCGCTTGCGGTTAGTTTGGACGTAGCGAAAGCTTTTGATAGGGTTTGGCATAAAGCACTCATTTCCAAGCTGCCTTCATACGGACTTTCCGAGAGGTTGTGCAACTGGGTTACTAGCTTTCTCACAGATCGTAGCATCAGGGTCGTTGTCGATGGTGTATGCTCGGAAACTAGATCTGTGAATGCTGGTGTCCCGCAAGGCTGTGTATTATCTCCCACGCTATTTCTTCTGCATATCAATGATATGCTGCACGTTAGCGGCATTCATTGCTATGCGGATGACAGCACGGGTGATGCTTCTTATACCGGCCGAGCAAACTTACCTCGAGAAAATATCGCCGATTGCCGAAACAGACTTGTGTCTGAAGTTGAGGCTATACTACAACAAGTCTCCGATTGGGGTAAACATAACCTTGTAGATTTTAATCCCAAGAAGACACAAATTTGTGCATTTTCCACGAAGAAAACGCCCTTTGTCGTATCGCCTCTATTCCAAGGTACTCCCCTGACTCCAGCAGCTAGTGTCGGCATTCTTGGCGTCGACATATCGAGTGACGTCCAGTTCCGCGGTCATTTGGAAGAAAAGGCTAAGTTGGCATCTATGAAGCTCGGTGTGCTCAACAGAGCGCGGCGGTATTTCATGTCGAGTCATCGCCTGCAACTTTATAAGGCGCAAGTTCGACCTCACATGGAATACTGCTCCCATCTTTGGGCGGGAGCGCCGCAATACCAACTTCTTCCTCTTGACCGCATCCAAAAGAGAGCGGCTCGAATCGTCGACGACTCAGATCTTGCTGACAAGCTGGACCCTTTGAGTTTGCGCAGAGATGTGGCATCTCTTTGCATTCTCTACCGCTTGTATCACGGGGAGTGCTCAGATGAGCTGTTCGGGCTTATTCCTGCAGCTGAGTTCCACCACCGTACATCTCGGAGGAACTCCAAATTTCATCCTCACCACCTGGATGATTGGAGGTCTTCCACAGTTCGATTCTGCCGTCATTTTCTGCCACGTACAACAAAACTGTGGAATGCACTTCCTCTGGAAACATTTCCGGAGCGATACGACCTGGCGTCCTTCAAAAAAAGAGCGTACACACTTTTAAAGGGCCGGCAACGCATTTCTGGGACCTGATGTCTTGCAAATGTTCATGGGCGGCGTTGTCACTTACCATCAGGTGAACCGTATGCTCGTTTGCCTCCTGTTCCATAAAAAAAAAAAAAAAAAAAAAAGGATTTTTTAAATAGGCAAACTAACAGAGGGATTGACACCGCTGCCCAATACATTACATTATCTGTGTTGTACTCAAAATTATTTTTATAGAAACTTGTTTAAGACATTCAGCCTGAAAACCTAAGTTAATTCTTTGAATATGAACTGAACAAGGTAAAAATTCATTTTCATTCTATTTACAGTCAACTTCAAGTAATAAAACTGCTTGGTACAGAACCAGGGAAGAAAGGCAAGACCAATCTCAAGTTCTTAGTTGGCAACAGAGTCTTAAAAACCTTTCAAATTATGCTGGATAGAGAGAAAGCATTAACTGGGCTGCTCAAGTAAGCTTCACCTTACTTTGAATACGGTTTTTATGAAAATCATAATTTTCAATGATCTCATTTTGCAGAAACGAAGCTAGCAAACATGAAGAATTAGTGCAAAAGCTTCAGAAAAACCTCAAAGTGGCTAATAAAAATTTACAAAATGTTTTATTGGAGTTGGCTCAGTATGAGGTTGAGAGTATCAAGAATACACAACCAAAGCCCCAAGTTCCTGGTCATGTTTAAAAAGGAAGCAACACCTGATTTTAATAGGCTAATTTGCAAGGCCTTGGAAGAAGAGGGTATATTCCTCTTTTTGGTTTCCGAGGAGGCTAATAAACCAAAAGAAGGACAAATAATTATACAAGGACCTGAAGAACATTGTATCGCTCTGGGAAATGAGTATGTAATTTTTTTACTAGTAAAGACAAAAATAATGAGTTACTAATATAAATGTAATTTCTTTTTTCAGTATTATCACATTGTTGAAAGGCAAAGGCGCATTTAAAAATGGAAAGTTTCAAGGGAAAGCGGGAGATTTGAGTGGTTTGAATAAATGCAAAAAGCTAATTGAGGAATACTTTAATAACAAATAAATATAATTTTAAAATATACAAACATATTTTCACTGCACAAGGTGCATACAAATCTTCAATCATATACAATACATGTTTTTAATGTGTAGTTATTTGATACACAAGAATGTTCCTAGGCTATGGAATGCTGTTAGTGTCATACCCAAATAGTAAGTAAATAAATATATATCCACTGACATTCACACAGCGCCATCTAGCCCCAAGTTAAGCGTGAAGCCTGTGTTATGGGTACTAAACAACGGATAAACATACTTATATATTTTATTTTTGTAAATACATGCATATAAAACAACTAGACCATTACAAACAGACATGTTCACACAAATGTTTGTACTGCCCAAGGATTGAACCCAGAACCCTTGGTGTAGCAGCCAACGTCTCAACCGCTAAACCAAGTAGGATAAAATAGTAAATGTGAAGATCATAAACTTGTTTATCTTGTGCTACACTTTTTGTAACAATACAAGTGTGAATATAGATTAATACCAAACACCTATTACCCATTAATATGGTTTCAAACTATATTCTTTTTAAATAATAAAGGTCAATCAAATACCTTTTGTTGTTTTCATTTGCTAATATAGTATTATTACATATAACCCATCTGATGTCAAATGGTAACTGCTTTTTGACAAAACCGTATAATTGAGACTATATATTTATAACATTTAAATTATATAAATACATAAATTACTCATTAATCATAATCATTTGTGTTTGAGGCACTGATGCTGGCTATAAGTTTCTGAATACCTCTATTTGACAAATCCTGGGTGGGATCATCGAGGAAGTTATCAAAGTCCACAAGGTCCATGTGTACACCTTGAAGTATGAGGTCAGAGACAGTTTCCAAAACATATGGAGCTTCTGTAACAGAAATTGTTTGTTACAACCAACAGATTAAAACATTTTCTAAAACTATTTTTAATGTTGTATGCCAAAGTTAGTACCATAAAATTCATTAAACTTTTTGTAAACTCAGCTTAGTGTGGGCTTTATGTTGTGTGTTTTTTTAGTATATACAAAATAAAGATAAGGGGTTACTTACTAAATAACACTTTGTTGTTTGTGTCTCTTAACTTCCATTTCCCCTCTGAGTAACTATATAGATTAATTGCAGGCTCTTTAAGAAATTTCGCTATTTTTTTATTGTCAACCTGTAAAACCATAATGTATTTGAAATCAACAATAATAATAATATGTAAAGTCTAGATAGAGGTTTTAAACTTGTAGTTTCTTATGAAGTAGATGACTAGGGACAAAACTTGTAACAAACAATAGCTTTCCTATGATTAAGGTTTGAGCAGCTAAATTTATGATATTATAGCTCAAATCATATAGGATGTATAATTGCAGACTGCTTGGTATGGTCAAAACTTCAAAAAAATATTAGTTGCAAACTTACCACAGCAAATATGGCGGATGGAAAATATTCCACAATTTTCTCAGCAACCTTTTGCCCTGGACACTTATCAACAGTGTTGTCATTGAAGTTCTCACATGCTGCATAATAGCCAGCTATAATCTGATCATTGGCCTGTGCTATTGCTTCAATCTGTATAAAAATATTTTCTTATAATTCATCAAGTTTATCTAATGTAAGTTTTTAACCAAGCAAATTAGTCAACCAATAATGGGCAAGGTAGCAGTATCTAGTTATGCCACTTCCTCATTGTTTTCTTATAGGGAATCTGTGATACTTATCAATGCTAGTTATTTTTGTAGAGAATGGGGGTTTCAATAAATAAATAAAAAGTATGCACAATTTCACATAACACTTATTTATGTACTAGATAGACGTGACAAATAGGACAGGGTCTATATTCAAGCTCGTCGCAATGTTCTTACAATTTATTGCAAGAACATCTTGGTTATGATGTACATTATTACCTTTCATATAACATTTATTAAATACCTGTGTCAAAGCGATTTCTGCCATTGGTGATAAATAATGACTGTGATGAAATAGAGGGTGGCTATCTACGATGTCCAATTCCTGAATCTTCGCTCCTTCCTTGATTTTGGATGCATCGGCAAGCAATACACCATTTACAGCACAATGCAAGTATTTAGTCGCATGCAATAATATTTTGGCGTAAGCCGTAGTCTCCATAGACACTGTAGCCATTTTAAATATTTCGTTATATATAATATCTCTTTTAATATTTAACTCAAAGTGTACCTATTTAATTTCATGAAATAATTCGATTAATTTCGTGAAAATTGACGTTGACATTTATGGGATTAATTACTTTTTTGTAGATTAAGGCAACCCTAAGGTAATACACTATACTGCCTAGTCACAGATGAATTCTTCCCTTCCCCCATAAGTTTCATTTAAAAATGTGGGATTTTACTAAAATTCTACGCAAACATTGCGTTTGTTCACGAATACAATATGGACATTCTGACGATAAGGAATTATTGTTTACTTCGCAGCTACTTATGATTGCGCTGTATAGCGTGAAACGTAAGCTGTTTGAACTAAGGAAAGATAATAAATGTCAAGTGACAGCTGATTCTATTTTATTTTCATTGTCTTGTCGTCTGTTTTCATAATTTTTGCTATGTTAACAGTTTTTGGATATTGACAAAAACAAAAATGTTAAAATGGATAAATATAATACAACTCAGTTAACAGAATTTCCAAGATTCGAGCCAGAGTCAGCACAAGGTGGTGTTTCCACATTTTTTAACAAATTGTGGAAGTTTCCTTTATTTTCACCCAGTGAATCTAATGAACAATCACAAAATAACCCTATCTGAAAGCCAAAAAGATAATGAGCAGCATTATGATCCGAATAAGCAGGAATATGACGATACGAAGACCGAAACTGGGTCGTATGCCGTTGAGTTTGAGGGTCGCAGTTTGCCCAATGTCTTAAGGCGGATTAGTAGCTTAGTGGCCTTAGGACACCAGAGTGTAAGTTTAAAATTGAAAATGAAAATAATTTATTGATGTTTGGCCTTCATTCATTGAATACAATGGTCTAAATTTATAAGTATTTAATCTTAATGCTCCTATTTGTCATTTAATAAATAAGTCTAAATGTTATCTTCCCCTCCTGCTATCCAAAATAGTGGGGACTCAACATTCTATTTCATTTCAAAAGTGTTAGTAATTTTATTTAAAAAAAAACTAAAAAAGGGTTTTTGCAACCCCCTCTTTTGCAGCTCCCTGTATCTCCCCTCAGCCCCCCAACCCTGGAAAAATCTAACATCTCACAATTAATGTAATGTCTTTCCCAATTTTCCTTCATCATCATTATTAAATTCTTAAATGTCCACTGCTGAATAAATACCTCCTCTATGATTTCCACATAGACCATTGGCTACCCACCACCTTAATCAGTTCATCAGTCCATCTGGTTGGGAGTAGGGCTATGCTTTAAGTTTTTTTTATGTTATAACTGTACAGGACGGTCTGGATGCTCATCTGATGGTAAGTGATATGCCAGGCCAGACCATGACAGAGCAGCATTAAAGGAGACCAACATCTGACAACAGATGTTAGGTCTCTTATAATTTTCATTATAAGAGACCTAATTTCACTAGCTACAGTGCCGTCATCCCGAAACACAAAAGTGCGTAATACTCCTGTTTCACGGCATGATATCTGGCACTGTGGTGGTACCTACCTACGACGTCTCAGTATCGAGACTTCCACCTAGTGAAGTAAAGTAGTCCTGTTTTGTTACAATTATTATTAAACCTAATGAAATATATTTAACCCAACTTCCAAACAAAACCAACATGTTATTTGGCATAAAAATAGTCAAACATGGAAATGCTTGAAATAGTTTTTGTTTCAGGGAGGTACAAGATATGAAGATACAGAGTTAGCCCGCTACTGGATGCCAGATGACATTTCGCGGGAGTGTTACGAGTGCGCGTCAAGGTTCAGCACACTTCGGCGCAGACACCACTGTAGGGTTTGCGGGCAGATATTCTGTTCCAGATGTTGCAGCCAACGTGTGCCAGGTATCGTAAAAGCAAATTAATATCCACCGAAATTCACACATCGCCATCTAGCCCCAAGTTAAGCGTGAAGTCTGTATTATAGGAAAGAAAGAAAAAAAAACTTTATTCAAATAAATCTGTTACAGATACTTTTGAATCGTCAATTGTTATTATTATTACTAGCTGACCCGACAGACTTCGTCCTGTCAGAAAAATTTGTAATGTGGCAGTGTTTTGTTCCTACCTTTTTTATATTCTTTGCAAAAATTATCTTGAACAGAACCGTCACCCTGGTAATAATTTGGTGTGAATTAAAAATAATTAAATAAACACTATAAGCATTTAAAAGTAAGTAATTTTAATGAACTTTATATAATAATAGCAATAAAGCTCAAATTGATTCTACGTTTTAGTTAGAAAACGTTTGTATGTGAAAAAGAAAAGGGCTGTTTTTAGGGTTTTCCTGGCAATTATTCGATTTTTTCTTGCCGTAAGAACCATCCTTGGACTTCAACGAACATTTTAAAAAAAGAATTGGCCAAATTGGTCCATGCGTTGTTGAGTTATGCGCTTACCAACACATTTTGCGATTCATTTTTATATTATTATATGGGTACAAAATAAGGACAACATTTTTTTTTGTAATATACATAGAAAACACCCAGACTTATACAGACATGTTTATTGTACCCGGGGATCGAACCCAGAACCCTTGGTAGTAGCCAACATCTTAACCGCTACACCAAATGGGTCGTCAAATATGTAAATTACTTTCAGGTCAGATATTTGGTTGCGCGGGGGGACTCCGCGTTTGCAACTACTGTTGCAATGTGGTGCTCAGCTACCTAAAGGAGAATGACCTGACCGGTGACATATCTCCGGACTTGCGCACTCTACAGGAGAATCTGCAGGTAATTACTGATCTTACTTATAAGTTATTGACTTGGCCACTGGTCGCTAGACTGGAGGTTACAGATGTTTCTTGTCAACTGGTTAATGCAACATGTCTGGGAAGAATCATGGACAGCTGTAACGTTACTACACTTGGACCGAAATACAACTTTTTCGTCAATTTCATATCGCGCTAATCATTTGACAGCTAGTTCAAACAAAATTAAACCTTAACGTAATGGCAATATCTAAAATGTCAACTATTACAGGATGGAAAGGATATCGTAATTACCCCCATCATATAATTGAAACGTTTCGTTTTAAAATAACGCGATCGGTCTGCAGTTGGTTCAAAAATGAGTTTTTATGTGTGGGTAATTATGGGGCAGTAGATATAATTACCTAGACAGATGACGTTATATACAGTCTCCTTTAAGGAAGTTCACATAATACATACATACTTCATTTTTACTAGGCGGTAGACTCGTAGTGAGTTTGGTACAACAAAGTGTCAAATATCGTCCTGTAGAATAAGATTATGTACTTCTGTGTTTCGGGATAGGGCACTGTAGCTAGTAAAATGGGTAAATACAACTGGTATACATACTTATTTTTTTTTGTAAATACATACATATAATAAAAACACCCATACCATTACAAACAGACATGTCCACGCACACAAATATTTGTAATGTGCCTGGGTTTGAACCCGGAACCCTTGGTGTAGTATCTGAATTCTTGAACATTACAGCACAATGTTCTCAGCCCATAAATATATCAACTAACATTTACACAGTGCCATCTAGCCCCGAGCTAAGCATTAGCTTGTAATATTGGTTTTAAACAATGGATAAACATTCTTATTTGACGACCCATGTGGTGTAATGGTCGAGCCGTCGACTACACCGAGGTTTCTGGGTTCAATCCCCGAGCAGTACAAACATTTTTGTGCATGAACATGTCTGTTTGTATTGGTCTGGGTGTTTTCTATATATAATATGTATTTTAAAAAGTGTATATAAGTTACGGTGTAGGAAAACATCGTAGGTAAACCTTCATGCACGCCTGCGAAGAGATTCAACTACGTCTGAGACTACGTCCTAATCACCCAATACGGGTAGGCTCGTGCCCCTCGGTGGGGACGTTCGATGAGCTGATGATGATGTGTTTGTGTGTATGTATAATATATTTGTGTGTGTGTGTGTGTATGTGAAATATGTAATGAATGTGTCCACCCCGAGGTGAGGTTCCCGGAGAACAGGCGCGAGCCGTCGGCGGAGTGCGGCGAGCGTTTCGTGTTCACGCGCGGGGAGGAGGAGCGGGCGGAGGCGCGGGGCCCGCCCGAGCCGCTGCACCTGCTGGCCACACACCTGGCGGACGCGCTGCCGCCGCAGCACCACAGGTACACATACAACTGACAAAAAAAAATCTATACTAATATTATAAAGCTGAAGAGTTTGTTTGTTTGTTTGAACGCGCTAATCTCAGGAACTACTGGTCCGATTTGAAAAATTCTTTCAGTGTTAGATAGCTCATTTATCGAGGAAGGCTATAGGCTATATATCATCACGCTACAAGCAATAGAATGGAGCAGCAATGAAGAATGTTTCAAAATCGGGGTTTTTTTCATACTTGGGTTTCCGCTGCGTACGCTGCGTAAACAGTTAAAGTTTCGCAAAGTCATGTATGAGAGTATTGTTACCCTTTAAAGGTCTACGAAAAAGTCCGCGACAGCATATGTCTATCTTTTAAGGTTAGCTCCCTATAACATATTTTTTGCTAAAAATTTTTTTCTAAAATATTGCATCATTTTGTGAAGCTATTTTCATAAATATGATATCAATCCTTATCCATATAAATCATTTTCAACAAATTGCCTTTACATCTTTCAATTTAAATGAATATCTTATGAGATATCGCAGTTTTACTCACCTATATAAACGAAGTAGCGGGTAAAAGAGAGCGTTAGGTCAAGTGACTATTCCAGCGGACGAAGTCGCTCGCAAAAGCTAGTATTTTAATAAAAGATACTCTGTTTCAAAACTATTAAGTTGCGTTTCAATAATCATTCTTATTGGCAGGTGGAGCCCGTAAGAGTTAACTTGAGACCTTAAGCGCCGTTGTATGTTACCTACTGCGCTCAGGTTCAAGTTGCGGGTTATAGTAAAAGTTTCGTTTAGAATTCTCCGTAAATATACATAATATAAATATATAGGTCACAATAATTAATTAATTCAATTTGAAGTTATAGTGGTTTTAAAATAGGTGAAAAAATGGGGCTAAAAAATATTTATTCTCAAAGTGGGCAGTAGACAAAATAAGTTTGGGAACCACTGGAGTAGATGTAGAGCGTCGGTGGCGCAATGGTGTGGTCTGTCGCCCTCCTACCGGGAGGGCTGAGGTGAAATCCGCCGCGTACCAATGTATTTTCGAGTTTTCGAAAAATATATGTACGTTATCCGATGCTCTTAAGGTGAAGGATAACATCGTGAGGAAACCTGCGCACGCCTGCGAAGAGATTCAATATTATTTGGATAACAATTATTATCATATTTATGAAAACACCATTGCAAGTGATGCATTATTTTATAAACAGTTTTTAGCAAAAATATGTTATAGGGAGTTTACCTTAAAAGATAGATATATGCTGTCGCGGACTTTTTTGTAGACCTTTAAAAGGGGAACAATACTCTCATACATGACTTTTGCGAAACTTTAACCGTTTACGCAGCGTACGCAGCGGAAACTCCAAGTATGAAAAAAACCCCCCGACTTTGAAACATTCTTCATTGCTGCTCCGCTTCTATTCCTCGTAGCGTGATGATATATAGCCTAGAGCCTTCCTCGATAAATAAGCTATCTAACACTTATATATTATTTATTCGTATGGCATTTTATCTTCACCAAGTTGCTTCCAATAACATGCAAGTTTACTCTTATAACTACAAGCGAATATCTAAGTTCTTCACCCATTGGGCTGCGTCAGCATCAGGAGAAAGCAAACTCAGAGAGTCTCCAGGGAATCTTCGGTTGGGACAGTCTTTAATGATGTGTTGGATAGTCTGCACGGGCGCACCACAGTCGCAAGCCGGGGAAGGCCGCCATCCGCACTTAAACATGTAATCCCGCACAGTCCATGGCCAGTGCGGAGCCTATTCAATTGGCACCATTCCCTCCTAGGGCCTTCAAAGCCGAACTGCTTCCGAGTCGGGTCATAGTCCAACGCAGCAGCATAAGGAGGGTTTGCCTTCCACTCCTCAATCCATTTTTCCTTAATATTGAAAGGCTTCGCCATTAAGGCATGCGCTGTTTGATAAGGCGGACTGCGCGACTTTAAACGATGGCTAGGAGGACACATAAATTCCTGGTGGACTGGGAGTTCTGGGTTGTTAGCTATTTTCTGAGCCTCTTTAAGTAATGCCTGATGTCTTCTTAGATGCGGTGGAGGAATGTGGCTAAGCGTTGGTAACCATTGTACAGGGGTTGACTGAATAGTGCCCGATATGCAACGCATAGTTTTGCGTAGCTGCACATCAACCTTCCCAGTATGAGCGCTGTTAAGCCAAACAGGAGCGCAATATTCTCCCGCAGAGTACACTAGGCTCAGCCCAGTCGTACGCAGAACATCCGCGCCAGCTCCCCATGAAGTAGCCGTGAGCTTGTGGAGAATATTATTTCTAGTTGCTAGTTTTTTGCTAAGTTTACTAAGATGGGAACAGTATGTTAACGAGCGATCGAGTGTTACACCCAGATACTTGGGTTGAGGGTTGTAAACAAGAGGTTTTCCATCAAACACAATACTTGGGCTATATGATGCTAGTTGATTATTAAGGTGGAAAGTGGAAACTTCAGTTTTAGCAGCATTTGGTACCAATCGCCATTTTTTAAGATAACGGCTAAGCATCGCAAGGTCTATGGAAAGCTGGTGCTCTGAAGCCACAAATGATTTGTCTTGATGCGTTAAGGCGATGTCATCTGCGTATACAAATTTCCTAGAGGTTGTTTCAGGTAAATCATGTGTGTAAAGGTTAAACAGCATAGGCGCGAGAGTTGATCCCTGCGGAAGGCACTAATAACACTAACACTCTAATACTCTAACACTGAAATAATTTTTCAAATCGGACCAGTAGTTCCTGAGATTATCGCGTTCAAACAAACAAACTCTTCAGCTTTATAATATTAGTATAGATTAGGCTTACAAAAAGCGTGAACGTCAAAAATAATACTATAAAACATTTAAACTACCAAAGTAAAGCACAAAAATGAATTTTGATACTTTAAAAAAGCGCTTCAGTGTTTTTTCCATGTTGAGGAAGCACCCTAGAAACTCAATAGTAAATCCTTTTTCAAACAATAATTTTATGAACTGCTATGCTAGGAACACTATGATAGCTATATATGATACACTATGGTGTGTGTATATCACCTGGTAAAACAGTACAGAACACCTCACTAGTATATAACACCCACACTAGTATAGAACACACCTACACCAGTATAGTACACACCCTAAATAGTATAGAACACACCCACACTAGTATAGGACACACGCACACTAGTATAGGACACACCCACACTAGTATAGGACACACCCACACTTGTATAAAACACATCCACACTAGTGTAGAATTAACTACCTATGTAAATAAATACCTAGTACTGGAAATTACGTATGTAATAGTCAAACTGCTCACTAACTAAGATGGTCGAGGTTAGTAATTTTCCATTGATATATAGTAACATTGCAGGTCCCTGAAGAAATTGTGGGATGAAATGACGTGAGTTACTTATGAATGTAGCCGCTATAATTGTACTTATTTGGAAGTTATAACACAAACGCACACACCATAGCACTGTTTGTCTGCATTAACATTACTAGTCTAAGGCTGAGAGCCATCTGCGCTCGCCAATTGCCCGGTGAAGCTGTAAAGGCCATCTACGGCCAACAGCAGTAGTCAGTTCGAAAAAAAAACATTTCTAGTTGTTAGTAGAATCTGTGGTCCTCAAAAGGACCAAATTTTCATTGTCATGAAAAGGCCACAGTCCTATCGACTATTGTAGTTGCTCTAATAATTGCGCAAATAAGTGGTCTCAAATAAAAAGTCGAACCGTAAAAAGTTTTCGTTACAGTCATAATATCTGCTACACAAATAACAACTTTATTGTCAAAGAAATGCGTATCATTGTACTTAAATTAACTTTTTTTATTCAACCCTTTCGCATTTCACTGCTGTACATATGTGTGGCCTTTCCCATTGTGTGTCTGATATTATTTTTAAACAAGTTAGAATAAGAAATGATTCAGCATATATGACGGCTTGCCTGTAAAAAACCATTTTGAATATGTTATATTTACGCATTTAAAAATTACATTTATCTTTTGGATTTATTTAAGAATTATTTATTTATCATCAACCTGTAATTTGATTGGCTTTCTCACTCTTTAGCCTTGACCACACCTATAGCAATATACATAAAAAATTCAAGCTAAGCTAAAATTTTTAAGTGTTATTGAACAAAACTTCCAGGTTAAGTCGCGTTATTACAAATATAATTAACAAGTAACATTAAAAAAATAATTTTTTCTTCACTACTTTTAGGTGATTTTATGAAGGTCATGGGCAGAATGTCCATCATGACTTCATGACCCAATTATTCCCAATTGATTGGTTTTTATTCAATTTGCTATAATATATTGTTTATTTAATGTATTTAGATGGCACCATGTTCTCTCACTTGGCCGTTACACTTCCGTGCACGAATTTATGTATGGTTTCTCTTACAGATATCGGCTGGTGAGGTACAACGGCGTATGGCGTGGCTGCGACATCCTGCAGTGGGTTATGGAGAACACAAACAATAAGACCAGGTGAAAATATAAATTGAGTCATGAACGTCGGTAGCTCATTGGTGTGGACTGTTGCCTTCCAATCTGGAGGGTGCAGGTTCAAAACTCACCACATGTCAAATTCTTTTCATCATCATCAGCACATTAAACGTCCCCACCGAGGGGCACGAGTCTACCCGTATAGGGTGATTAGGCCTTAGTCGTCCACGCGAGCCCAGTGCGGATTAAACGACTTCACACACAACCTTCGAATCTCTTCGCAGGCGTGTATTAAGGTTTCCTCACGATGTTTTCCTTCACCGTAAGAGCGTCGGATAACGTACATATATTTTTGAAAATTCGATAACACATTGGTACGTGTCGGGATTTGAACCTCAGCCTCCCGGCAGGAAGGCGACAGTCCACACCATTGAGCCACCGACGCTCTCTATCTGTCTGTCTATTTTATTTAAATTATGATTGATTTATGGGCTCCTAAGTAATGTTTCAATGTTTTTTTAGTGTCACCTTCTTTAACGTCCCAATTAGGTTCCAAGCGAGCCAAGTGTGCCAGAACTTGCTGAGCTCCGGGTACATGGAGTGCGTGACGGAGCTGCCCCAGTTCGCCGACTACGCCCTCTACCGCCCCACCACTCTGCCGCAGCCGCAGGACGATTCCTCGCGTGAGTGTTATTTTTTTTTATAAAGTTAGGTAGGTTTTGTTTGGCTGTAAGCACAGAATCAATGTTTGTATTTAAATTTTCATAATGGTTCACATATGCACACTCAACATTGTCGTTGTTAGACTTTAACGGAACAAAAGCATTATGAATAACGTATTTTCCTGTTAAAGCATGCTTTAAGTACAGTCGCCATCAGATATATATGAGCAGACAAGGTGACCAAATACATCTGAACAGTTTAAAATGTCAATTAGTTCGATACAGTAAAAATTACCATTAATATCTAGACAACAATCGCTTCATTAATATCTGAGCAAATGCTTGTCAAAAACATTTAAACATACGACATTTCAATAAAGAGAGAGAAAGAAAAGTAAAGTAAAGAATGCAAAAAATATTTGTGAATATTTCAGAAGACAAAACTTTTGTCAAAAAAATAGGCCACGTGCGTGTAGATTCGACCCTTAAGGGTTCCGTAGCAGCTGTACAAGAGAGAAAAAAAATGGACCACTGATTTAATATGAGAAAATAGTGGTTCAGCGTACAAAACACACTTTAACATTATGTCAAAGTAAAAGATGAAATAAGTTTTATATTTGAAAATTAATATTTTTCATAAATATCTATATATATGTTTTTATCCCTATTTCAGCTGAGGAAAAAAGCGGTAGATTAGTTGAGAGCGTATCGACATATTGCCTAGACCTTAATCTTGGCAACAATTCAGCGAGACTTATAAAAGCACCTAAAACAGGTACACATTTGCATTATTATGTTTTTATTTTTATTTAATACTAGCTGGGCCCCGTGGTGTTACGGTGGTATTTTCTGCCGCAGTAAAACGTAGCCTATTTGTCTATCCAGGGTGTCAGCTATCTATTTAAATCGCTTCATAATCGGTTCAACATTCCTTTATCTACCTAAAATTAAAAGTTTTTTCAAAAATGAAACTAGTCTTAAGTTTTTTCTTTTTATAACAACTACCTGCCAAACAGTCCTTTCAAATTGGTCTAGCCGTTACAGAGACTACCCGGAACAAGCAAACATACGGACACACAGACAGACCAAAATTTAAAAAAAGTTTTGTGTATAGTCCGTATATATATTCATATGTACATATGCTTGTAGTAAATAACGGTTATTTCAATATTACAAACAGACACTCCAATTTTATCTATATGTATAGAAGACAAAACTATTTCTAAGAACTTTCAGTTTTTGTGAAATAAAATATCAAATACATATGCAGTAGCCTTGTAATGTTATATGTATATTGATAGTATATTTTATTTGAGTATTATTATGTGTATGAGTGATTTATTTATTTATTTTATTTGAGTTTCGATTGCACTAAAAAGGCTGCAAATTTTCTGTGTACCTACTTTATGTTATTTTACTTGAACTTCATTTAAACCAGTGTTCGCAAATGGATTCTTTTTATATTCAAAATTATTTTTTGTGTTTTGGCTTTTTTTTTTCAAATATAATTATATAGCTACATTGGGTTTTGATTTGTAATGGAAGTTGTCCGATTGGAAACAAAAATTATGATCAAATCTCTATTCTAGAAGCCAAATCGCCGTCCAGCGAAGAAGAAGCACCGCCAGTGTTAGAGCCAAATGAAGGTATTGCTACGTTTTATGTTTGTGAATGGTTACAGTCAATAATAATAAATAAATAAATAAATATCCACTGACATTCACACAGCGCCATCTAGTCCCAAGTTAAGCGTGAAGCCTGTATTATGGGTACTAAACAACGGATAAATATACTTATATACATTTTTTTTTGTAAATACATACATATTATACATAGAAAACACCCAGACCATTACAAACAGACATGTTCATGCACACAAATGTTTGTACTGCCCGGGGATCGAACCCGGAACCCTTGGTGTTGAACCCACGAAATGGGTCGCAAAATGTTCTAATAATTTACTACTGTGATAACAATCCTTTGATTTATGTTGAACTCAATGTGTCATGGTTTGTGCATGTACAATCAACGGCGGATCCTAGGGGAGGGTCATGGGGGTCATGACCCCCCCCCCTCTGAGCTATTTTTAAGTACTATACTAACGTACATTCACAAAATACCTTATAAGTTCTTAACTTGACTACTACTATGTGACCCCCTCCTGGCGCCTAACATGGATCCGCCCTTGTGTACAATCATACGTTCTTGAGTGCCTTGATGCGCTTTCATTCTTAGGATATTTCATTCAAGCGCGTCGGTGGCTCAATGGTGTGAACTGTCGCCTTCCTACCGGGAGGGCTGAGGTTCAAATCCCGACACGTACCAATGTGTTTTCGAATTTTCGAAAATATATGTACATTATCCGACGCTCTTACGGTGAAGGAAAACATCGTAAGGAAACCTTCATGCACGCCTGCGAAGAGATTCGAAGGTTGTGTGTGCAGTCGTCCAACCTGCACTGGGCCCGCGTGGACGACTAAGGCCTATACACCCGCGTGCGGGTAGTCTCGTGCCCCTCGGGGGGACGTTTAATGAGCTGATGATAATGATGATATGAAATATGTTTTGATGATGATGATTGATATTTCTAATCGTTCAGCAGAGTGCACGGAGTCCCGTCACGTATGCAAAGCGATATCGGAGTGTGGTGCGGACCACCTTCGTCTGTTGATGCGTCAGTGCCTAGCGCGCGAGGGCCTGCCTCCCGCCGCGTTGGCCGCATTGTTGCCGCTGTGTTTGCAAGCCGCTGACATTGTCACACCCGGTACGTACATCTATACGAATATTATAAAGCTGACGAGTTTGTTTGTTTGTTTGAACGCGATATTGTCAGGTTCTACTGGTTATATTTGTAAAAAATTTTCAGTGTTAGATTATTTATCAAGTTAGGCTATAGGCTATATATCATCACGCTACGAGCAATAGAAGCGGAGCAGCAATGAAGAATGTTTCAAAATCGGCAGAATTTTTTCATGCTTATAGCTTCCGCTGCGTTAACAGTTAAAGTTTCGCAAAAGTCATGTATGAGAGTTTTGTTTCCCTTTTAAAGGTATACAAAAAAGTCCGCGATAGCGTATGTCTATCTTTTAAGGCTAGTCCCTATAATATATTTTTTTCTTAAATATTTTTCTAAAATAATGCATCATTTGCGAAGGTGTTTTCATAAATATGATAATAATCCGTATCTAAATAAATACTTTATTTGTCACAAGTATTTCATTTTAAACAAAATTGTCTTTTACATCATTCAACTTAAATTAAGTTTTAACTCATCTGTTTAAACGCTTCGTTTTGTAAGTAATAATAATAAATATCCACCAAATGTAATTTGACATTTGAATTTGAAAACATTCTCACAGCGCCATCTAGTCCTCATTTATGCGAGAAACTGTACTATGGGTACTGGACAACCGATAAACATTCTTATACACGTTTTTGTTAATACATACATATTATACATAGAAATACCCAGACCAATAAATGTGCAAACGAATGTCTGTACTGCCTGGGTATAGAATCCGGTATCGAAGACTACCCTCTACGGATAGGCTCGTGCCCCTCGGTGGGGACGTTTAATGAGCTGATGATGATGATGATGATTTTCTCACCCAGATCCGTTCAGCAACGATATCGACGTACGCAACTACGTCCAAGTGAAAAAGGTCCCCGGCGGCACATTGCAGGACAGTTGCGTCGTGCACGGCGTGGTGCTTACTAAAAACGTGGCTCATAGGTAATTGTTTGGTAATTTTCTAGGGTTCCGTATACTTATACCAACGTATTACAACTCTTGACAACTCACAGCGGGACTTTTTTAGGCGGGCGGGTTACATATCATCGTTATCAGCATATAAACCCTATAAATACTAGGTGGTAGACTCGTCTAGTTACGTACCACCGCAGTGCCAGATATCGTCCCGTAAAAGAGTGCTATGCACTTTTGTGTTTCGGGATGAGGACACTGTAGTTAGTGAAATTACCGGATATAAGAGACCTAACACCTATGGGGAATTAAAGATAACTGCATTTTAAATTTTGCAGTGTGTGTATAAATAAAAACAAATGTTACAGGGGTATGCCCCAAGAAATAGACAATCCATCGATATTGCTTCTAGATTGTTCTATTGCCTATCAACGAGTGGAGGGGAAGTTGACTTCTTTAGAACCGGTTTTATTGCAGGTTTGTTGTTCATAACTTTTAACGTTGAATAATAATGAAAGAATGTGTGAATGTGCTTCTGGCTTGGAATACCTAACACCGTATATTTTCTTTTTTAGGAACAGCAATATCTGGTCCGTTGCGCCGCTAGAATTACAGCGCTGCAACCTAAGGTGAGCTTCTTTTGGAATTTTAAAAGCATCAGGACGGTCATGACGCTCACCTTATTGTAAATGATACGCCTGACAATGAGCGGCCTACAAGGAGACCAACAACTGATACACAGTTATTCTCAACGCCGCAGTGCGCCCGACACCAGAGACAACAGATGTTAGGACTCTCATACTCTAATTAATTAATAATTTTACTAGCTACAGTGCCCTCATCCCGAAACACAGAAGTGCATAACACTCCTGTTTCACAGGACGATATCTGGCACTGCGGTAGTACCTACCTAGACGACTCAGTATCGAGTCTACCATCAAGTTTACCTTTTATTTATGGTGTTATCTTACAGTGAAGGAATGAACATGAACATGTCTGTTTGTAATGGTCTGGGTGTTTTCTATGTATAATATGTATGTATTTACAAAAAAAAATGTATATATGTATGTTTATCCGTTGTTTAGTACCCATAATACAGGCTTAACGCTTAACTTGGGGCTAGATGGCGGTGTGTGAATGTCAGTAGATATTTATTATTTATTTATTTATAATAAATTGTCACCTTCTAAACATTGCGTAAAAGTAATATACGATTGATTGATTGCATGGACGATTGCCTATTCACTTCATACGGGTAGGCTCGTGCCCCTCGGTGGGGACGTTTAATGAGGTGATTTCACTCATGGTCTCGGTACGGTAGATAGATAGATAAATAATTTATTTGGACCAAAAGACATACATGCTTAGTAACTATAACAAAAATCATCTGATTAATCATTACAAAACGTTATTAATACTGTTACGAGCTGGGGTCCGGATAAAATTATTGCCAAACACGAAGAATAACACGGTAACACGCTTTATAATAACCAATATTAAATCACACACACACTAATTACACTTACACTCGTACTAATTAATCAATTAACGCACGCACTAAAATCCGTAATTAACACTGCACACATAACACAACACTTTCCGCACACACACGTAATAATCACACGTTAACTCTTCACACTGTTATATCACACTCGACGACCCTTAGATATCGCTGTATCACTCGCTTCTTCCTTGTAGTCGCAGGTATTTCGCTCTCGTTCGCTCTTGAGTAGAACACAAGACTCCCGGCGCACCCGTCGGCCCGCCTTATATACCTGTCCGGCGCTGAGCTCGAAGCGTCGACGTCATTCTACATAGTTCGCGAATTATCTAGAACATACTAGACTCTTGCTATTTGACAATTCGCATGTCATACTCTATGGACTGTCTATGGTCTGACGTCACATATTAGCCGCCATTTAATGACATTTTAATTACGTCAATTCGTAACAATACACTCGCATGCAAGTAAATCGACTCAAGCCTCAAGTGCGCATAAAAAGTGATATAACTAAAAAATGACTTATTTTACCTCTATATAATGTTTTACATAATTAAAGCCTAGTAATTAGGCTTTCAAATGGTAGCATAATATCAGTAATTTAAATAAACACTTGTACTTAGAATGCAACTGAACGCAACCTCCCGTAAACTGCTCTGCGCTCTATTCACAACTTGCGCGACACAACCCCCTATAAAACCCCCTGTAATCGTTTTTTTCTTATCAGTCGCTCATTAGACGTTGACCTGAACACATCTCTGCAAATTAAAGCCGTCATTTGAAGAAAATTATGGATACAACACCTGAAGAAGCCGCTCAAGTCGTTGCCCTGTTGCAAGAAGGGTTTGGAATATGAGTCAGTCCGCTGTCTCGAGAGTATACAGAAGGTTTCAAGAGACTGGTGCCTTCACTCGGAGGCCTAATACCAGCCGACGCCGGTGCACCTCGGAGCGTGACGACCGGTTTTTGGTCTCGACCTCTCTCCGAAATCGACACCTTACCGGCGTAGATGTGCAGCAGGAGCTACGTCAAGTTCGCGGGGTGACTGTCAGTCAGTGGACAGTTAGAAGAAGGTTGAAAGAAGCTAACCTTAAAAAGACCCGCTACAGGCCCGAAGTTGACCACAGCTCATCGTCAAGCACGCCTTCACTTTGCTCGAGAACATTTGGATTGGAGCATAGAGCAATGGCAGTCAGTCCTGTTCACAGATGAGACGAGGATGTGTCTCCATGGCAGCGACAGGAGAGGTCGGGTATACCGTCGTCCCGGTGAACGGTTTTCACAGTGCTGCTTTGTGGAAACCGTTGCATATGGTGGCGGATCTTGCATGATGTGGGCTGGAATTTCCTTAGAAGGCAAAACGGACCTTGTTTTCGTTCCTGGGGAGGCCGGGGAGGAGGTCTGACCAGTGATCGTTACATTGAAAATGTTCTACTGGATCAAGTTATCAAGGCTTTATTGGGGAAAATTTCATCTTGATGCATGACAATGCCCGATGTCACACTGCTCGGGCCACACGTGATTTCCTGAACGAAGTTGGAATTCACACTATGCATTGGCCAGCGCTCAGCCCCGATTTAAATCCCATTGAGCACATATGGGACGAGCTCAAAAGGAAAGTTAGAGCGAGGAATCCAGCTCCGACAAACATCAATGAGCTCAAGACTGCGTTGGTAGAAGAGTGGGGTCGAATACCACAATCATCCATTAAAAAGTTGATAAGGTCGATGAAGAATCGCATGAGAGCAGTGATCAGAGCTAGAGGAGGGAATACCAAATATTGACACGAATAATTTTTTTATCTTACGCACATTTTGTTTCATTTAAACACAATAACCCCATACTGTGAAATTGTATGAATTTTCAACATTTTTTACATTATCATTAGCATTAACCTTTTTTACTAAACTACTGAATCGATTTTCATGCAACTTACACCATTTTAAAGCTCAATTACTAGGCTTTAATTATGTAAAACATTATATAGAGGTATAATAAGGCATTTTTTAGTTATATCACTTGTTATGCGTACTTGAGGCTTGAGTCGATTTACTTGCACGCGAGTTTATATTGAGCATATATTACAAACTACACATGCATGCCGTAGCAGTGCAATAGCTCAGTGTAACATACACTCGGGTATATAACATACGCTAGAGCGTCGGTGGCTCAGTGGTGTGGACTGTCGCCTTCCTACCGGGAGGGCTGAGGTTCAAATCCCGACACGTACCAATGTATTTTCGAATTTTCGAAAAATATATGTACGTTATCCGACGCTCTTACGGTGAAGGAAAACATCGTGAGGAAACCTTCATGCACGCCTGCGAAGAGATTCGAAGGTTGTGTGTGAAGTCGTCCAATCCGCACTGGGCCCGCGTGGACGACTAAGGCCTAATCACCCTATACGGGTAGGCTCGTGCCCCTCGGTGGGGACGTTTAATGAGCTGATGATGAACATACACTCGAAGAGTGAAGCACTGATTTTCAGCCATTGCCCAAGTAACCGAGTAAAGGTAAAATATTTAGATTCCACGCCTTTGAATATTACCTAACATATTGATAGTATTAGTTACATATAAACTTTGAGAAATCTTGAAAAATAAATAGAATCATAGATTAGTAATTAAAAATAAGATCAATAAATATGTCAAAATTATCCAATAAAGGTATATTATTTTTTATTTATAATTTTAATGAAAAATTATAATGGGTGAGTTAGACTTTAAAAATATATTTATATAAACTAGTACTGTTAAATAACTGCATGTTATGTTTGCCTGTAACTGGTTGTGCATTGTGGCATGACTACTGATTTTGTATGATTTTTGTATTTAATGTAACAACCTTTGGGTGAACTTAAATAAATAAAAAGTATTGTTTGATTAAGAATAAAATGAAAATGTATGATATTATAATTCATCATCATCAGCTCATTAAACGTCCCCATCGAGGGGGCACGAGCCTACCCGTAAAGGGTGATTAGGCCTTAGTCGTCCACGCAGGCCCAGTGCGGTTTGGACAACTTCACACACAAACTTTGAATATCTTCGCAGGGGTGTGCAGGTTTCCTCACGATGTTTTCCTTCACCGTAAGAGCCTCGGATAACGTAAATATGTTTTTCGAAAATTCATTGGTACGTGGCGGGCTTTGAACCTCAGCCCTCCCGGTAGGAGTGCACACCATTGAGCCACCGACGCTCCTCATATTATAATTATATCCGATATTCTAATTATAACATTAATAATTAAATAATCGATACAAGAAATACATTCGATTATAATTAATTAAATTAAATTGGAACTGGTAGGTGGTGTTAGTCCGTGGCAGCGCGTCCCGTGTGGTGCAAGACGCGTTGTTGGGTAGTGGCGTGGCCTTGGCGTCCAGGGTGCGGTCCCGGGCCTTGGCCCGAGCGGCGCGGTGTTCGCGCGCCGATTTAGTATCATCGGTGGACGCTCGAATAGCTACTCCCAGGTTGGGCACCGCTAAACGGTTCTATGTAGCCAATTGTGAGTATTTTTTGTTTTCCTTATCAAGTTTTGTGTGTACTAATTACCTCCGTGCACTAGTGGTCGGAAGATTATTTTAAATCGTTGCGCGGGTACGAATCAATCGTGGAAACCTCATGGTAAAAGTTTCGTAATCGCTCTTTGTCCGTTTTACCACAATTTGATTAAGACATTGCAAGCTGAGTCACCTGATTTTCGTGAAATATAGGTGATTACTAGCGTAGAGCATGTTAAGTCGCCAGTTCCGGATACAATTTTAGTACTGACTACTGTAAATTTTAGTTACAGTAGTCGTTACGTACCAATCTCTTACCATAGCTTTTCTGTGAGGAAATAAGTGATACGCTATATTATGATACGATATATACGACTGATGATACTGTCTGCTTAAGATAGCTTACAACATTGAGAAACACCAATCTACTTTTTTATAGATTCAAGCAAAACACTAATGGTTTTGGAGGGGTGCGCAGAATCACAGCTAGGGTGTTGTATACTACTAAGAGGAGCATCATTGCAGGAGTTAGTTAAACTAAAGAAAGTTGTAAAATTCATGCTATTGGCATGCTACAACTGGAAGCTGGAAAAGGCTTTTCTTGGCGACATTGAGGCTGCACTACCCGAACCGGGAACAACTTTCGACGATGAAGAAGAAACTAATTGTAATGATAATGCGTTAATGACTAAGAAAGACAATGAAGACAGTGAGAAAATACTGAAAGATGATGATGATGACAGTGGAACGGATAGTAATGTATTCAAAGATGACGTTAGTTCTATAGGAGCGAAAAGTGTCAGTTCAGTTAATGATGCTGAACAAAACGAGACGAAAGATTCGAATGATATGCATAGAAAGGAGCCCGATGATTGCTCGAAGGCTAAGTTTGTACGTAAGACGGATAGTGATAAGAATTTCAGTTGCGGAGTGCCTATCAGAGATTTCAGCGATCCACTGCGGTCGACGCTGTCGGTTGATGATGAAGTCTTCTTGCCGAAAGAAGAGGCTAAGTTGAAAGCTGATAATCATACGGACAGGTAAGGAGTTTATTGGTTTTGGGGCCTATTTGTTTGCCTATTTTGCTGTGAGTTAGATTCCTTTTAAATTGTTTAGTCTTATATTAAATAAATATAACATTGACATACACACAACACCTATGCTGGTGTTCCTAAGTTAATCAATATTATTAAATAATTCTGGATAATACATAGATTTAAATCACGTAAAGTTTGTAAAACTTGTAGCATGAATAGTTATATATTTAAAAAATAATTAACATTTTAGTTAAATAATATATTTTTATAATAAGCTTCGCTACGTATAAAGCGAACCCGAACGATCCGATAGAACAGTTGCTAAAATCAATGATATAACGAACGTTTGGCCTTTTCCACTAGGTGCATCCAAGAAATATAATCCACCTCAATTATTGGAAACGGCTTGCATGTTATATAGATAAAAGTCTTTATTGCACACAGTAATTCACAGTAATTAACAAAATGCAATTTAGAATTATTGTGTCATATATATGTTTTTTTGCAATTTAGAATTATTGTGTTGCAATTTACATATATTTGTTTGAGAGCGTCGGTGGCTCAATGGTGTGGACTGTCGCCTTCCTACCGGGAGGGCTGAGGTTCAAATCCCGACACATACCAATGTGTTTTCGAATTTTCGAAAATATATGATGTTATCCGACGCTCTTACGGTGAAGGAAAACATCGTGAGGAAACCTTCATGCACGCCTGCGAAGAGATTTGAAGGTTGTGTGTGAAGTCGTCCAATCCGCACTGAGCCCGCGTGGACGACTAAGGCCTAATCACCCTATACGGGTAGGCTCGTGCCCCTCGGTGGGGACGTTTAATGAGCTGATGATGATATATTTTATGTTGAATATTAATCAATTTTACCAATATTCGATTGTACAAATAAAGGCAAATCATTAGAATTTAATTCCTACTCATGTTGCAATTCTCGATCAAACAAATCATACATCTCACCATTTGGTGCGGTGATACACAATTGTGCTAATGCTTTATTTGCAATTGTTAGTTACTATGAATTTAAGCTCAATTTCACTGATAGTCCGAGAGCCAGCCGTATAAAAGTCCTATGTTTCACGTTTGCGAATTAGTTGAGCTTGTCGACCTTTGAAAACTCAATTCTACTCATCGAATACTTTATTTTCCCTTAATTTTTTTTATGAATGTTATAATAACAATGTCTGGAATTACAACCGTAAGTGAGGTCATAATTTTACATACGCCAAAATCAGGCATTTTCTATGGTTTCTCAGACTATATTCAAAACATTGTTCATGTATCTGATCCATAGGACTTTTGTACGGCCGCCTAGGAATATGATTAGATAATGCGTTTCTAAATGCGTGTTATCGACAGATGGTCTACAGACGACGTGGTGCTATCAATGTCCCCGAACATGGTGATACCGGCGCCGTACCTAGAGACGGAGGCGGGCAGGCGGTGTCCGTTCCGCAAGTACTACCCAACGCCGTTGCTAAAACCGCTGCCGAGGGCTCCACCAACGCCTCGGGCCCAACGGAGACTTAGCCGCCCTAACCAGAATGACGTTGTGTTGAAGGTAATTTTGATTTTATAGAAAGATGCACATAGGAACATATTTAGGAAAGAAACATTTATAAGCAAGAAGCATTTAGGAAAGAAATATTTATTAGATTGATATATTTAGGGAAGAACCATTTATTAGAAAGAAATATTAGGAACCCTAGAAGTGAGCACAGCGGAGACTCGGCTATACAAATCAGACGTCGTGCTGAAGGTATTGTTTTTTTTTAAAGAGAAAAAACATCTACGCTTCGTTCACTGTGAACCTTTAGCGGAGACTTAGCTGCACTAATGAGACTGATGTTTTGTTGAAAACCTTACTAAGATTTTTTTTAAAGAATAAGAGATAGAAAACATCAGAATGCCGCATAGGACGGCACTTAGCCGCTCTAACCAAAATTATGTCTTGTTGAAGGTAAAATGAATTTAATGTAAAGAAACATTTAGACTCTGGTGCAGTAAAGACTCAGTCACCCTCATGAAACTGACTTTGTGTTGAGATTATAGTTTTTTTCAGAAAAAAAACATGCTCTGCCCACGGCTAGAGCGCTATAATAGGCTTCGTTATGACTATTCAAAGCTTGTGATGAAATGTTGCAGTGACCGTAATAACTGCAGTAGTTCTTCTACTGGATTCTTAATAGAAACAATAAAGCATACTTATTTGTAACGAACTTTTTAATGAAAGAATTACGTTTATTTAGGAAATGCATCCGTTCATAAAGAATCCAATCAAGGCTTCCGCGGACGATCCCGAAGTGAGGGCCGCGCTTGCGCACTACAGGGCGACTGGTGGACGGCTTGTTAGTGACAAACATAAGCGTAAGTAAATTATTTTTATTTTGTACCAGATTATCTGAAAAAAAAAAATATGATGCCGTGCTTTGGTTATGTCGTCAGACCCAGCTACAGTCATAGGATGGTACTTGTTAACGCTCACCAATCTGCACTGGGCTCACGTGGTGTACCCACCATCTCCCCTTCAAAGCTTTTATGTGCGGTGTAAAATGCATGTAATGCGCAGTTTCAAACCCCGCCACGTACTAATGTGTTTTCGAATTTTCGAAATTATATGTACGTTATCTGACGCTCTTACGGTGAAGGAAAACATCGTAAAGCAACCTGCGCACGCGATGAGAGATTCAAAGGTTGTGCGTGAAGTCGGTCATGCCGCACTGGGCTCGCGTGGACGACTAAGGCCTATGCACTTGCCATGGGTAGGCTCGTGCCCTGAGCTGATGATGGTGAAATGCATGGAAGTCGTTTTGACCGTTTTTGGTCGATTTGTGAATGTTAATAAGTAGCTAAGTTGATAAACTGACTAGTCCACATCCTTATTGTGATCCAGGATATTTATTTTCAAATGTTCCAGACGAGTGTCCATTGTACAATCCGTCGGTATTGAAGAAAACAGTGAAAGAACCAGAACAAGAGGTGAAGGAGAAGTCCGAGGAACCTTTAGACCCGTTCGCCCCGGAGAACCACCAGCGCATCAGCATACTGTTGTATATATACAGCAGTAAGTCGCCGAATGTGCCCGATTTCTGCGTTAACCCGTGGTGAGTAACTGTATTGAGTTTTTGAAGTAATAACTACAACTTACACCATAACAACAACCCCCTTTGGCTTGATGGACCTATAACTTGCTAAAGATCGTTGGTGGAGACTGGATGACGACTGCGTGATATCTGGCACAAGGAGGGTGACCTTTGACCAGCATCTCTCTGATAAGTTACGTGAGTAAGCTAAGATACTTACGTAGGAACAAAATATTAAGTAACACGAGAAATGTTAGCACCGCTCTTACATTACATCTTACCTTTTATAAGAACTGCTATCTCCTAAACTACCTGACAAGCGTGTAGATTATGGCAAAACACTTTACTATCAGCAAGTAGGCCCTGAGTATAGCAAGGAACTATTAAGGGCGGTCGGTTAACTACAACTTACTTACCTAAGGGAATAGATGTATAATTCAAGGTTTACTTAAACCGGCATCAAAATTATTGGGTAATTAATTAAAATAATATTAAAGTTCAATCTTTCCGGAAGCTGGTCACAGCTTAAGTCACTCAAAATAAGTGACTTAAGCATAGCGCCATCCTACGCTATGCTTAAGTCACTCATTTTGCTTGCAGGCGAACACATGTGACACGAAAGTAGATGCTCCTCAATCTATGATGTGAAACCCAGTCAAATACAGTGACTTACCATCTTTAAGTCACAAGTTTTTACCATTTTAATTATTTATTATTTTTATTTAGTCGACTATAAATACTTTTTGTAAGTCAAAAATGAATTTATGTATTTTGTCTCTGACCTACATACCAAGAACCTTATGCGCTCTCCTTCTTTTCAAAATACTATCAGCTATTTGCTGCTTATATTTTTCTCAACTTTACCAGATAAATGGCGCAGATGATTCTAAACCTTAAAGCAGGTATCTTTAAAGCAAAAATTGCTTACTATCTGTATCGTTACCAGGATCGTCCAAATGGAGATGTACGGTCAGCAAGACATCTCCCTCGGCGCGTTCCTCGAGAAGTACTGCTTCAATAGCGAATACAAGTGTCCGTCCAGCAACTGTCAGATACCAATGAACCAGCATGTTAGGAAGTAAGTGTTGTTTTGATCTATGCCTGTTATTTTAACGCCTGATTCTGCTATTTTAAACTCGCCCATTTTAACTCTATTGTGTTTCAATAGTTATATCACAGACATCCGAATATACAATTAGACTGGACAAGCCGCCAAGTTTATAGGCAGTCCCAGTGTCGCAATTTCTTTTCGGTTCTTACCTGTGAAAAGTTATTATATTTCTTGGTAAATTTACTGATTCATTGCGATGATGGCATGTTACAATTGCACAGGATGGCAATTTGGAAAAAAACGGTAATTTCTTCTTATATTCGTGCGTCTTGACTCGTCTCACAGAGCGTAAACTGGTAGCCAGTGTATGCTCGTTGAGCTTACATTTGTCGCACTTTAAACGCGGCTTGCCCCATCTTCTGTATTGGGAAATCTGTGAGTTATATAAACCATTATGTCAACTGTCAAACTAACATCACATAAGTAGTATAGTGCGTTTCATAGATAGATAGATAGATAGATAGATAGATAAAACGTTTATTTGTTTGTTGAGACACACATAGAAACAATTGGTTAATAATATTAAACATACAGAATAAAACACACCAGAGAAAATGACACTAAACAGATAAAAAAAAAAAAAAAAAAAACTAACACTCGGCATGCAAACAGAAACATAAACAAAAACAAATAACAACAGTGTGTGTGTGTGTGTGTCACAGCAAGACAAAAAGGCATTAGCTCAGCAAAAGGTTTTCTTACAGAAAACCGCTGATTTCAGCTGCCGCCTGTGCGGTTGCGAGAGACGAGACGGCAGTGCCGTGAAGTATATGTTAAAAATATAAAAAATGACAATAGTATAAAAATATATATATATAAGAAATTAATGTGATACTAAATAAATGAATATGAAATATAAGCGAAATCTACATACACATAATATACATATATAAGATATAATATTCAGAAGCAATTTACAATAACACATTAAAAAAGGGTGCTACTCTTTTATCTTTTATCAGCTCCACGCTCATAGAATAGTACCTTTGCCGTTATGTTGGCGCCTTGACTGTAAATGTCATTGGTACAATAAGACGGTACCGTAGGGGAGCGTACATTTTTTTTGTGACGTCATTTCTACAATGGGTTCCGTTAGAATATCGGCGCTGTTGCGACGCCTTTGCAAAGCATCGCAATGGCTTATGCTGAGACGGAACTATTTGCCTTTTTTTTAATGTTTCTGTTTTTGATGTTTAAATACATAATATTTTTTTTTTCTCCATAATTGTATTTGTAATTTGTCAAAGGTCAATAAATGGTTTTTCTTTCGTTCTTTCTTCTTTCTTTTGTTTATTAAGTTTTATTTTCGTCTGAGATCATGCGCAAAACTTTGAATAGCGTTGAAAATAAAACTGAATAAACAAAACCCACGGGACCGTCTTATAGTACCATACCAATGACGAGGTGCCAACATTACGGCATAGGTACTATTCTGTAAAACGCACTATAGAATAAAAATAAAAAAAATTACAAAAAAAAATTCTCAGACACAATATATAATTAGTCCTTGACATGTTTGACGTTCGTTTGACAGTTGATATAATGGTTTATGTAACTGTTGTATTAGGGCCCCGGAAGTATAGTCGTATGAGACCATGTTGCTTATTTATTTATTTTTAGCACGGTGACAAAATACAAATCATTCAAAAACAGTACTTTACAATTATAACTAAGTGTTAAATCTGCATTTCGATTACAACCGAGCACAACTTTCAAATAAAATAGGTATTTCAAATTCACGTGAAACATTATGCGTCAATTATAACTTGGAAAAGAGCAAACCAATATCTTCGGCATGTCTGACAGTTTTTAAAAATTAGACCAAAGTCTGGTGACATATATCAAGATCCTAACATTTACGAGTACCAATGAGAACATTATAATTTTTACACATTATTATCAATGGACTATTCTGTGACACATTTGCTTAGAGAAGTATAGTATTTTTTTATAACACTATAAAACAAAATTGCTTTCCGCTGTCTGTTCCTATTTGGTTTTCGTAATGACTTAAGTGGGCCCTAAAAATGTGTCAATGACCGCTCACATATTTCCACAAAAACAATTTTTATCTAGAATGATTCGTTTCTTATCAATTGTTTTAATTGGTTGTACCATTGTTTATGTTATTTAAATCGTTATTATTAAAACCCAAAAACATAATTTTATTTTAAGCATGTTCGGTCTTTATTTTCAGAAGATATGACTACGGAGTTCCTATGAACTAACTCATGTGTCTATTCCAGATTCGTACACGGCGATGTTTGCATCACGATCACTTGTAATACGATCGGGCACAGCAATGTGGATAAAACGAAGGAACCTCAAAGCAAACAGGTTAGTGTTGAAATTAAGTTTCAGCAAGGTAACGATTTCGCATTTATTAAAACTTACGCGCGCAGCTCACGCGACCAATTGGACGTATTTACGCAAAAAGGATCCAACCTACAAGGAGGTCAAAAATGAGTTAAGGATACTAACTCTGGGGTGTAAATAAGCCTTTAGTATAAATCAACAATATTTAACATATTATCGATGGTCGTTACCATCTCACATGTAAGGCCCTTACGTTTTTAAGTTACTCAAAAACGACTCCGTCTCCTTGGATTCATATAGAGAAATATCCATTTAAAAAGGATGACCTTAAAATAATATATCAAATTAAATCCAATACACTTGAATCCTTTTTGATAATATACAAGTACACTTAATAAACAATAAATAATGTGCAAATAAAACTTAAACTTCAAACTTCAATATCTCAAATATGTCATTTTGTGGGTTGGATCCTTTTTGTGTAAATACGTCCAATTAGCGGAGTGATTTTAATATAATTTGTAATGGAGTTAACTAACACCCTGCATAAACACAGGCTGGGCTTAATGTATCGACTTGTTAGGAGACTAGCAAATCGATACATTAAGTCCAGCTTTACTCTTAACCCATCTTGGAAAATTATTTGCTTGAAACCCTCTAAACATCACCTTACGGTGAAGGAAAACATCGTGAGCAAACCTTCATGCACGCCTGCGAAGAGATTCGAAGGTGGTGTGTGAAGTCGCCCAATCCGCACTGGGCCCGCGTGGATGACTATGGCCTAATCCCCCTATACGGGTAGGCTCGTGCCCCTCGGTGGGGACGTTTAATGAGCTAATGATGAACCCTCTAAATCCATCACTACAGCAGTCATCATCTCGCTGTCCTGTCATTTTTTTTACTTTGGAGGTGTTCCTTTTTTATGTTATAATTGTACAGGACGGCATTAAAGGAGAACAACAACTGATAGACAGTTATTATCCTCCATCAATGCCGCACTGCGCCCGTCACCCGAGACAACAGATGTTAGGTCTCTTATACCCGGCAATTTCACTAGCTACTTTCCTTGAATCGAGGAAAGACGTAAAAGTCAATGGCCTATGTTCAGAAGATTGTAAGAGGTTGAGGAGAAGAAGAAAAGGCAACAGGAAATTCTTTGTTTCCGACAGGTGATGTTCCGGTCGCGGTGCGAGACGTGCGATACCACGAGTAGCGGTCGAGTAGTATCGGCGCTAGCGCTCGGGCTATCATTAGGCGCGTACATACGCGCGCGCGCATACGGCGTGCGGTACACGCGGGGCTGCCCACACAGGCTGCACGCGCATGCGCACGCCTTCGCCTGCGGACTCACCACCGCATGGTTCCGGTGAGCCTGTCTCTCTACACGTACGAACGAGAACGACAACACGTCTCTAATTTGGAGCAAATAACAAGGAGACCTTTAACTCAGTCGCTTGTTATAACTATATGCAAAACGTTTACTTGCAACCGAGAGACTGAATAAAACGATACTATTCCGTGTTCACTCCGGTATACATAGTCTATCAAATAACTTACAGCTACTCTTATATTCTAACTTAATACATATGTGTGGGAAGTTATAAACACACACTGCAACTCATCTGTGTCATAATAACTGTAATTCCAGTAAGTAGTTAAAAAAAATATAAATTTCTTTGTTATAATATAATCCTATAAAACTTAATATACGGATTACATGTTCAGAAAGATCCAATGTTAAAAATATACACAAAAATTAATAGAATTGAGTGGTTTTAAAATAATGATTTTACTCAATTATTTTAAAATAAACTGAACTGTTTTTTCAAAATAACTTTGACACGGTTATTTAACCATTTATTTACTCAAAACAGGTACAGCAAAATAACGACATACGACATCCAACTGCCACCAGAAGTTATATCTACTAAGTACGATACAAAGAAAATGCGCGAAGCCCTCATCCAGCAGTTGAATGAACTCATGCTGAAAGGGGCACGAGACTTTCAGTGGACTCACAGATAGTAATGCAGAGAAAGATTATGCAGATTTCAAACAGCACATGGACCAAATACATCTGGCGCTCACGTCTGCCACGTTGCAAGATCATACTTCTATAGCAGGTGGGTTGAATACGATTTAGTTTGCACTACTAGCTTTACTTTGTTGAGTTTATTATATATATATATATAAACTCAACAAAGTGAAATATGTCAATAAAAATATATAATAAAGTTACCGAAACAATATATAATGACATACGGAAGCGAAACGTGGTCGCTCACTAAGGGCCTCTTGAATAGACTCAAGGTTGCTCAGCGTGCTATGGAGAGAGCTATGTTAGGTGTCTCCCTACGCGATAAAATCCGAAACGATGATATCCGTAGGAGAACTAGGGTGACCGACATAGCCCAGAGGATTAGCAAGTTGAAGTGGCAGTGGGCAGGGCACATAGTGCGTAGAACCGATGGCCGATGGGGCGGAAAGGTTCTCGAGTGGCGTCCACTTAACGGAAAGCGAAGCGTAGGCCGACCCCCAACCAGATGGACGGATGATCTGGTTAAGGTGGCGGGTAGCAGAGGATGTCAACTGCAAGGGATCGGTCCGCGTGGAAATCATTAGGGGAGGCCTTCGTTCAGCAGTGGACATAATTAGGCTGTAATGATGATGATGATGATGATGAGGGATATGGGGACAGAGAGAGTGACTTTGTTTTATACTATGTAGTGAATATATGATGTGAAGCGACTTTGTTTAATTTGTTTTATACACAGATTTCCCAATACAGGAGATGGGGCAAGCCGCGTTAAAAAGTAGCGCTCCGTGAGACGAATGAAGACGCACGAATTTTAGAAGAAATTACCGTTTCTTTTCCAAAATGCCATTCTGTGCAATTGTAACATGCCATCATCGCAATGAATCAGTAAAATTTACCAAGAAATATAATATCTTTTCACAGGTAAGAATTGAAAAGTAATTGCGACACTGGGACTGCCTATAAACTTCGCGGCTTGTCCAGTCTAATTGTTATTCGGATGTCTGTGGTTTTATACTATGTAGGTTGTTTTATATTATTGTACTTTGTTTTATACTATTATATGTGTGTTGTTGCAGGCGTAGTCCGCAGCCTGTGGGGCGTGTCGGACCGCGTCACTCAGGGGGAGAAGATGCTGCGAGACGCACACGAACGGTGGGCCGCACCGAGACACAAACACGTCGAAACCGGTATGATGTTTCATAGAAAATATAAGATAAACATTTATTAACCACACATATGATTCAGTATTATACAAGGGAAGAAAAACAAAGAAATAGGTAATAATTATAATGTCTGAACTATGAGTCCAAAAACATATTTTTGTTTTTTACATTTTTTATGCGAATATATACACGAGCCGGCGACTATCCAGAAGAACTTACCTTGACCAAATAGGTCAAGTCCTTAAGGGGTCCCAAGTAAAAGTAATAAAAGAGCTTGTATGAAAAGATTGATGGATGTGAATGAAACTAGGGAAGTATGTCAGGACCGCGCAAAGTGGCGGTCCACCATCTCTGTCTACCCCTCTGGGACCAAGGCGTGCTCTTTATTTATACTTTTTTATTTACAGTTGAAGAGAAATCCGACGTCGAAGACTCTACCAGCGACAGCGCAAACAACGACAGTTCTGGTATGCTCATAAATGTATTTAGCCAAATTACATACAATATTAAATTAAGAACATGTCTATATAATTTTATTTAGGGACGACCTATGTTTTTGCTTCAGATAATACGTCTAAGGACAATACAGGTACGAGACGTAATGATTTAGTAAGTGGGCAAATGATTATTTGTGTCGTATGCATTGAGTAGAATAGTCGATTGGTTTTGTGATGTACATACACTTTACGTGGGGTTGGGTTGTAATATATTTCTTTATGGCATGCATTTACTTATAAAGGTGAGTCCACTTTAAAAAAAAAGGTTTTATTTATTTATTTTAGGACAGTTTACAAAACATACACTTATTATTATGACATTATACATACGTAAGTGATACTAACAAGTAGTGATGCCTTAATTACAAACTGCCACGACAAGCACAGCTGACATGGAAGCAGTTTAGCAAAATAAAAGTTAAACAGAATTTAATGTAAATAACATACTTAATAATACTCACCTAGAGTATAGGTTACAAGTGAGTACAACAATTACAAAATTATGTTAAAGCAAAGTAAAAAAAATAACCAATATTAGGTATTATTACCCTCTTCCCCCGGACCTCTGAGGTGATCAGACGTGTCAAAGCAATCGTGTCAAATTTTTATTTTAAATTTTAATTTTAATTCAAAATTTCGCTGTGTTTATTCATGTGATATAATAACTACATAAACGCGAAGAGGTATCCTGACCAAGTACTCCTGGTGCCAAGTACGGTGACTCATCATAGCTGCTCCGGCACCGCCCACCCTCTCAAGCTGCCCCGCCCGGTTGGCGTTTGCGTCGCTCAGCCAATATCCTGCGTCTGCGCTGCGTTGCTAGCCGGTGGGGGTACGTGACTGCGTTCGCTGGCTGTGCTCCTGGTACTTGAGTGTATCTTTACCCGAGCGATCACTTTACTTGATTGGGCCGTGTTGTTACCTACTACTTCATTATGAAATACGCTTGTTGTAAATCTACTGTTGATGGCGCGAACGGGTCTTTGCTATGCATTAAGTGTAAATTTAATTATCATGTTGCTTGTTTGTATCCTACCGATGGAAAGAAGGTGTTGACTGTGGAGTTTAGACGGTCCTGGTTATGTCCTGATTGCTCGCTTAGCCAGCCAAGAACCGCAAAGGGCGATAATACGCCTATACGATCAAATACCGGCACCTTGCGGCCGCTGCACGTTGACACTGAGAATGTGAATACCCGTAGAGGAGGATCTTGCGTCGAATCTCCACCGTCCTCTATGCAGTCTACATTTGACTCCTCGGCGTTGGATATAGTCAGGAGTGTCATTGCTAAAGAGATGGCATTAATGAGGTCTGAGTTGAGACAAATCGTATCTGATGCTATCGCTAGGGAACTTAAACCATTAAAGGATGAGATAGCTACAATCAGAGAGTCCTTAAATTTTATTAACAGTCAACATGATACTATCACGAAAAGAGTTGACGACCTTCAGAAGCAAATTAAGTCATGTTCAAGCTTAAGGAATGATGTTTCTGGTATTAAGGATTCTGTTGCAAAGTCCAATGCGGACAATGACATGCGTGAGCAGTGGGCTAGACGTTCTAACGTGGAAATTTACGGCATTCCTGAGAAGAAGGGCGAAAACTTGATGCAGATTTTGAAGGATGTGGCTAATTGTGCTCAGTTTCAACTGGACCCCTCTAAGGACATTGATTTTGTTACACGTGTTGCCCCCAAGAGAAGTGAAAACAAGAAAATTAAACCAATTGTGGTGCGTTTCTTGGCACGTTGGAAAAAGGATGATTTTTTAGCTACCACAAAAAAGTTAAGGCTTAAATGTACGGATATAAACATTTCTGGTGATTCTTTTATTCACTTTAACGACCATTTAACATGTACAAATAAAGCCCTTTTACAACGTGTTAAATCAATTTGTAAAGAAAAATGTTACATGTATGTATGGGTAAAAAACTGTGCGATTAATGTTCGTCGTTCGGATACTTCTCCGGTGATACATATTGCATCCGAGGCTGATTTAAACAAAATCAAATAAGTTCTCTTGTTAACGTGGTTTCACAATTTTATATATTGTGTAAAGCAGAGGTTGTAAACTTGTTTAGTTTTATTGTTCTGTTAGTGTTTTTGTTTGCGGATCGTGACTTCTCCAGGTGTTTTATTCTGCGTATTAATATTAATTATTTATTTCTTGGCATCTATGATTCAATAATTAATTTAAATGTATGTTTCCCTTATCATTTGATTCTGTTTCTTATCGTGGGCTTAATTGTGACTTTAATTGTTTTTTTTCTTATGAGTTGTATTACTTTAATGCGTAATAATTTCAATTTATACTAAGTAAATAATGGATAGGAACAATATATCGATGTACTATCAGAATGTTCGCGGTTTGCGAACCAAGACAAATGAATTCTTTCGGAATGTATTACAGGTAGAGTATGATATTATTGCTTTAAGTGAGACATGGCTGGCGCCGGGCATATATGATTGGAATTATTTGATACACGCTACAATGTATACAGGTGCGACCGCGATTATGCTTCTCGTGGGGATAAATTGGGTGGAGGCGTTCTTGTTGGAGTCCATAGAGACTTAAGTGTTCGCTCCTTTGGCAATATAACTATGCCGGGAGCTGGTGCTGAGGTAATTGAAGTGTGTGTTGAGATGCAATCCCATTCCTCTTCGAAGAGATTGCATATTTTCTGTGTATATTTTCCTCATTGTCCGTTGCATTATGACTGTATTGTTGGTTTCTTTGAGCATGTATCTGATGTAGTTATCAATAACCCAGATGATATGTACTTGATAGTGGGGGACTTTAATGTAACATCAGCTCAGTGGTATAGCACAAGTAATGATTTGCATATGTCTGTGCCAACCGGCAACGGCGACATTCTGGTACAGGCTTTGCAAAGCTTTTTATGCTTTACCAACCTCAAACAGTATAATAGGATATTAAACGCTAACGATAGACTTTTAGATCTTGTTATTAGTGATAATGACTGTGTTGTTACGCGTTGTGCGAATCCACTGACTGGTGAGGACCGTCATCATCCTGCTCTAAACTTTTGTTATAAAGGTTGTTGTCCCCGTGTAATGCGACCTAGTGCGCGCTCAATACGTTTGTACCATAAGGCTAACTATGATGCAATAAATTTTGAAATCGCATCTATCGATTGGATGGCTGTGCTTTGCAGCACGGATATTGATACGGCTGTAGACATTTTTTATGAATTAATTAACGATGTCATCTCGAAACACGTACCCGTAAAGACGATGAAATATGATATGCGATATCCACAATGGTATTCTGCTGCTCTTATAAAGATTATCAAAGAAAAACTGAAATACCATAAAAAATGGAAAATTTATGGACGTATCTCTGATTACAATGATTTTTGTCTGTTGCGTGATCGCCAGAAGCGTATTCAGCGGGAGTGCTATGATACATTCATCTTTAAAGCTGAGAATAATATAAAAATTAACTGTAAACATTTTTGGGCATTTGTTAAATCAAAAAAAAACGGCTTCTTATTTGCCTGATACATTGTTTCTGGATGACAAAATGGCCGATAATGGTAGGGACGTATGTACTTTGTTTAATAGTTACTTTCAGTCTGTGTTTGAAGATCCTGTGCCTATGTCTAGTTGCATGCGTCTTGCTGCCGAGAGGTCTTGCTCTACGGTTATAAGTGCGGTGTCTGTTACTGAGGAGTTAGTGAATAAATATATTATGTCACTGGATGTGGCCAAAGGTTGTGGTCCGGATGGGATACCGCCTGTGTTCCTGAGATCATGTGTAAAATCATGTACGTTGCCTTTAACAATTATTTTTAATTTATCGTTGTCAACTGGAACAATGCCTAAAGTTTGGAAACAGTGTCATGTTGTTCCTGTCTATAAGTCCGGTGATAAGCGTAATATTCTGAATTACAGGCCAATATCTAAAATAAGCACTATCCCAAAGTTGTTTGAGAAAATTATTTATGACATTATTTTTCCATTATTGCGGCCCTTAGTTGTGGATCAGCAGCATGGTTTTATTGGTAAGAGATCCACCGAGACGAACCTTTGCGAGTTTGTTCATCGAGTGGCTGTGGCCATGGATCAGGGTAGTCAGGTTGATGCCGTGTATACAGATTACTCGAAAGCGTTTGATAAAATTCCGCATTCTATTCTACTTTGTAAAATAGAAGGGTTAGGTATTCATGGTGATCTTCTAAGATGGTTCGAGTCTTATTTGAGGGATCGAAGTCAGGCGGTTGCGATTGACGGTTTTTGTTCCACGTTTGTTCCCGTGCCATCTGGAGTTCCCCAGGGTTCCCACTTAGGTCCCCTTTTGTTCAATCTTTTTATCAATGATGTCACGTCAGTTTTCGAGTATTCTGAGGTACTGATTTATGCAGATGACATGAAAGTTTTCAGGAAGATTGATTCTCATTTTGATTGTGAGCTTTTGCAAAGGGACTTGGATAGCCTGTCTCGTTATTGTAGGAATAATTACTTAACCTTAAACCCTAAAAAATGTAATGTTATTTCCTTTACACGTAAAAGAAAAATTTATAATAATTATAGTTTAGATAATACAATTCTTGACCGAGTGACTGAGATTAGGGATTTGGGCATTGTGTTAGATCATAAATTGTCTTTCAATATGCACGTTGAACATATTGTGACCAAAGCTTATCGTATGCTTGGGTTTGTCATGAGAATTGGTAGGGATTTTAAATTATTGTCGACTCTTTTACTTCTTTACTATTCATATGTTCGCTCCGTTTTGGAATATGCGTCAACAGTATGGAACCCCAATATAGAGTTCATATAGATTATATTGAGAAAATAAATAATAAATTCGAGAAATATTTGAATTATAAATTTTGTAAGAGCGAAAACAAAGTATGTTTAGCCCCTTTGTGTGATCGTCGAATGAAAAGAGATCAAATATTTCTTTTTAAAATTCTAAATAACGAAATTGAATCTTCGTTTTTGTTAAATAATATATCTTTGAGATGCCCTCGGATAGGTTCACGATCTGCAAAACTATTTTTTGTGCCTTTAACAAGAACAAATTATGCGGGAAATACATTTCTTAACAGATCCTGCAATATCTATAATAATAAATTTAGTGAAATTGACATATTCGGTTGTTCTCCTTCTATGTATAAAAATCGTTTAAATGAGGTAATTAATTTATAATGTTTTAATATGTTTTTTGACATGATTATTTTTTGTATTTTGTTTATTTTTCTTATTATTAATCGAATCTCAATCAAATGTATTACAATCATTAATTTAATTAGATCTCTATTCAATTGTTATTTTAATAGTTTTTTGTGAATGTGTGTAGCATGTATGATATTTTTATTAAGTTTATTCTAAAATTTTGTTTAGTTTTTATATTTATTGATATTATATTTAATTTTTTGACATGTCTGTTTAACTTTTAGTGGAAACTTTATTGATTTATGTAATTGTTAATATGTATTGTCCTGTTTATGTATAATGATATTGTTTGTTTCCCAAATATAAATAAAAAAAATAAAATAAAATTATTTCCGGAATCATTCATTATTAATCATCTTAATAACAATTACAAGGTAATACACAAAAGGATAACAGTTGCAGCTCGACACCCGCAACGGTGCGTCGAACCCTACCATAGGGCTTCTAATCTACGAATACGACCGGCCGATTTCTGATATCCTGTAGCCTTACTAGGACTTCATGCAGTCAATACATTACTGGTATTGCACTTGTATATCAATGAGTCACCTAATTACAACGTGATAACTGATAAGTCATGATTTTAGCTTGTTGTCCGGGGCTCATTTTTTGCTAATCATATCAAAACTTCGAATGAAAACTTACGTGGACATATTCTGTTAATATATAGTATTAAGAACTAGGTGTTGGCTGGGATATTGTTCTTGTATCGTATAAAAACAGTCCAGGTTACTCAGACATAAAGTAGGTTTATATTTATTTTGAAGGATTTTTATAAAAGATCTTTAAAATGTAAATTAAATTAAATCAATATAAATTATAGCAATTACTGTACTTGATTTAACTGAACGTGGTACATCTTAAGTGCATATTTATATACCTAATGCATTTAAATTAAATCTAATTTGTGTGTTTTAGTGTGGTCTTGGAAAATCTTCCAAGACCACACTTTCCTCTCTCTTATATAATGTATCGGCTGACATATTTTCGATATGACCACTCAGGAATCAATGAAACATATAACACTTCCAGGCAAAAAAGTCAAAGGTTCAACAAAGATCTAGTATTAACTTCTCTTTCCAAGTGCGACCTTCACGAGGTGATTGCCCGGTAACAAAGGATAGTTCGAGCTACCACGTATCTTCTACTATATCTATACGTATCTATTAATCAAACGAATAATAGACTGCGGTAAAAAAAGATAAATTGCTGTTTTCATTTGAGTACCGCAGCCGCTGTCGGCACAAAGCAAAAAAAAAACTTGGTTTTGATAGTCAAAATCACCTGTACCGCTCGTAAAGGTGTTCTGTGATTAGCACTGATGAGTGATTTAGTAAGCAATATGACTTCCACTTTAAGTCAGTCTATAATAAGTTAGTACAATTTCATTAATCCAACAACACTCCGGAAGAGGGGTATGTAGCAACCATCATATGAATAAAGATATAATAAGGTTTATTACTCCCAGAAAGGGGAATAGCAATATCTAACGATTTAACCGCCATTCTGAGAACATAATTCTAACAAAAGTATTTTTGTAAAGCATAACTGTATAGTTATGGTGGGAGAAATATTTTAAATTGAGGTTCATGATGTGCTATATATTTATTAAACTTAACGTTAGCTTTTATAATCTAACGAATCATCGTGATATGTATCCAGCTCAATTAGAGACCCCTATCTGTATACAGATGTTAATGAAAAGTCCAATAAAACTATTAAAGTAATATTAATCGGAACCAATTGAAATGTAAGCACAGAAATTTATTTCATAATGGAGCGGATCGTAAAAATTTCTGAGCATACTTACGCTCGATGGCAGACCGCTTAGTTCAGCAACTGATAGTTGCTTGGCAGATGGATGAACGAAAAATGAAATTTCGAGTCTCCGTGCTTCGGCACGTTTAGCCATTAACGGCTACTTTGTATGGTACTTGGGCAACTACCACTTATCCCCAAATGACATTTAATGTATGAAGGCAGGGCCCTGAATTTCCTGAAAAGTGCCCAACTTTTAGACGAACGAGACAAGTCACGTAACATTTTTAGCATGAATAGCCCCCAAATCTCAGATAATAATAATGGTAGTCTGAAACTTCTACCAAGCTCGAATTGGTTTCGGTTTGCGAGTTATGGTCCAATCAGCAAACCATGTGAAATGGCCTATGTCTTTCAGTGGTAAGTTATAGGCCGGCTGATGCTGACGATGAATGAATATGAAAACACTTGATCTTCGTTCAGGACTGGTTAAAGTAAACCTCTTTTCGAGTTCCAAAAATAAGACTAACTGTAATAAAAATAAAAAAGGCCCTGTAAAGGGTTAGTGCGGATTCATAGTAAATAGTCCACAGAACAAAATTAGATAACGTATTACATATAAATAAAATTGGAGTGTCTATTTGAAATATTGAAATAACCAGTCTTTTCTTCATGCATATAAATATATATACGGTACATACGTTACACGTTTTTTTAAATTGTTGTCAGTCTGTCTGTTTGTTCCGGGTAATCTTTAAAATGTATGAAACAATTTGGAAGGGACTTATTTTGGCAGATAGCTGATGTAATAAGGAAAAACAGGCTACTTTTAAGTTAGAAAATACTTTTTATTTTTGTACTGTTATAACGCGGGTGATACCGCGGGGAACAGCTAGTACTAAATAAATCTAATAACAAAATTACTTAGAATATTACAAAAAATAGAGTCAGTTATTCCGCTGCAACACATAATTAGCCCGCGGGAACCGGTACAGGGAAAAATCTCAGGAATGCACGCGCTCATGCCGACTATGCAAATTCAGATAAAGATGAACGTGACTTAACAATGCCAAACATCATAATAGAATAGTGGCTGAATGTTCAAAAGGTATTTGTTACACAATGACACAAGGCACGTTTACCATCACAAACAGAAACTAGTCCAGTGATATTAACTTTGTATATATAAATATATTACGTTCCAAATAATGTTAAAAAATATGCTTCCTTAATATTTGGAAGTGAACAATCTTAAAAGGTTATGCTGTAAGATTTGATCGAAAGATGATTTGACTGACATCGTAACCCGTTAGGGTTAAAAATTAAAGGCCGCATATAAAGTTAAAACCTTATATCAGTACCCACTAGTTTAGTCAAAGCGTCTCCTTTTAGACAAGGTCTCCACTATCGACTTATACCATTCAATGGTTTCAAACCGTCAGTTTTCAGTAAACCCAGCTTTAACAATTGGTTATCTAACCTGTGCTACAATGTTAGTGACCCTAAAATCAAGGCTTATCGTTCAGCGACATTGCCGTGCCGCGGAAACGGCCTATGCAAATACTAGCCTATCTTTCACTCGTCGATAACGATTCACTACCTTTGGATACAAATAAAAAACCGTTAAGTTAGTCTTCTTCTAAATTTCAACAAGTAAAAATATTGACTTTTTATTTAATGTGTAAACTTTGCTTGCTACCTGGGAAAATTGATGTTATTTTTTGTTTTACCTTTGATAACACAAGCAATTGTAAGTCCCATAAAGCTGTTGACAATGCCCTTCAATGAAATAGTAAATAAATAACTTAAAATACACTGAAATTCAAGCGCTGCCTTCTGGCTCCAAATTTAAGGAATCAAAGAGAATTTTCATAGTATCTACGCTAGTTTAGTACAGTGCGTGCTGAAAGGGGTATTACGTAAATAACGGATAAATTCATATGTACTTTTTAGTTAAACTCTTACGCTTTGTAAAAGAAAACACCCACCAATTAAGACAGACATTTTGTACACAAATTTACGTTACAGATTCCATATGAAACCTGAAATATTTATAACAGCAAATTAGGTACTTCTCAAGATTTTTTTATAAATTTTACATAATCGTATTTGTATTTTTATAGGTTCATTGCCAACACTAAATTTTATGGAATATGCCACAATAATGACTACAGTTGCATGTACTTGTAAAAATATTACGAGTATATGAAACATTTAAAAATTAAGTTGTATAGTACTTTGGAAATATGGGATAGTAACCAATTAATAGAGCTATTCTATTGCATTACCGTTTTCAACAAAGACTACAATCGAGATAAGAAATCGCTATGTCATTGATACAAATAATAGCAATAGGAAATACAACAATCAGGACATAAATAACTGAACTGAAGGCAGGAAGCGGTGGGAGGTGCATCGTTCCGACTGCTTAATGGAGGTTAAGATTCATGCCCCCGTTAACGAGTGGCTGGTTTGGACTAATCGTAAAACACTCAAAGTTTTGAAGATATCATGTAATTATTCATCAACACTGAAATACCCACGTTTATCCGCTCGAAGCCTTATCGTGAAAAGGCAATCGAAAAATCTATTGTTTGTAGGAAGATTTATCCCCGCGAATCGGACCGTTTAGGAACCAATAATAAATTGAAATTAAGCAATAACTAACTATCAATTGAGGATTTGGTTAGAAATCTAGGGGTTTCGGGTTCCCAAGTGTTCCGGGTACTATCACCGTGCAGTACAAACATTTTTGTGCACGAGCATATCTGGCATAACCAATCTAGCTGAAGCTGAATCTAGCTTGAAGTACGGACTAGTCAGACTGTGTGAAAAATGTCCTTATACATAATTATTGGAAGAAACTCATATAAAGCATCATCATTGCATCATCTCTTTATATCCACAAGTCCTATCAATTTAACCAACATCTCGATGGTCGATTTGCTAGTTGCGCAACCTTGGTTCTATTTTTTTACCATCAAATTAAAATTCCAGCAGCCACAATCAGACATGTGTATGTCTGGTCAATTTCAACGAGCGTTCGGTTGTGGTCTATAAAACGTTAACGTACACAATACCAATCGAACTGGCATTACTTGTCTATTTTTAACCGTTGCCAGGTGTCTGAGAAAGCTCCAAACCCTAAATAATAAGGACGATGATCAATTTATTTCAGACAAAGCCCATACACGTTGGTCTTAAAAAAGGCTAGAGAAAGCGTTTCAATTGTGAACTCATCGCGCCAGTAAGTTTTAATAAATCGAGAATTAAGTAATATTATTATATTAAAATAACCATTTTTAAATGAATTTTTGTATCAACAGGTATCATTGCATGTATCCACTGCTGTACAGAATCCTCACCTCGTGACTAACAGAAGTTTATTTTGTTTCGTTTTTCTTTTCGTATTTTTAAATGGTGAATGTGTTTTCGCGAATTATAAATTCATATATTTATATTTTGCAATTTATAAACATGTTTCGCTTTGGTCTACAATTTGCCAACAATATTTTCACCCGAATCATTTTCCCGTCTAGTTTAATCCTTTTTTTTTTGGCTGTGGACGCCTCTGTCTGTCTTAAGTTCCTTTTCCACAGACTCTTAATTACTTTTAAAAAATCGAAGCAAACAGCACTAATTCTCGACTAAACATTCCTTGGGCTATCCGGATATCGGATTGGTTTCAATAGCATCATCTGGTTCATTCATTATGTATCGTATAGCTGTCATCTTTAGCTTTAAGTGGGTCTTTGTCAATCTTAATTGATTGAAGGGCTCTTTACGAATGCGAAGATTATTAACAGGGTGTTTATATTTATGTTTCAATTGCATTGAAGATACATGGGGAATCGGCGAATAGCTACGCCTAAACAATTTTTATAAAATTGTTATTATGCCTAGTCACTTAAATATATAGTTGATGTATTTTATTAGTAGGTTTGGCCACGTTTGGACACATTAACAGAGCATTTAATCAATGTTATGCATTCTTGCACCGTTTCTACCTATTCTATGCATTTGTATATACATACGTGTCATATTTATTTACATACATGACGACCCATTTGGTTTTGCGATTGAGACGTCGACTGCAACACCAAGGGTTCCGGGTTCGATCCCCGGGCAGTACAAACATTTGTGTGCATCTCTGTTTGTAATGGTCTGGGTGTTTTCTATGTATAATATGTATGTATTTACAAAAAAAAATATATAAGTATGTTTATCCGTTGTTTAGTACCCATAATACAGGCTTCACGCTTAACTTGGGGCTAGACGGCGCTGTGTGAATGTCAGTGGATATTTATTATTTATTATACATTGCTCAAGTATCGTATTTAAATCTGTTTTCTCTTCAAATCAAATACTGGCCTGTTCGATAGCATTTAAAAAAAGAAACAATAAGACCACAAATATGTATTTCGTAAGGTCGGGACAGTGGAATAAAAAGAGCAAGAGGCAACAACATCGGCACGTGGAATGCGGTCTTGGGCGGCTACACTCAATTGGTACTAGACTAGAACCGTAAGAAAGCTCCGTGATTACATCTTCACCATTAGTGTTGTGATTAATATTATGATTAATTGACATGTTCACTTTTTATAAAAATTGTTTACATTCAATTAAATTATGGAACTCCTATTTAAGTCTCTGTTCGAGACTGACCACATGATTACGAATAATATTTATTTATTTATACTGTTGCACCACAAACAATAGCACAAAGGCAAACTTAATGCCTTTATATATTACTAGTTTTTCCGTGCGACTTCGTCCGTGGAATAGTTACTTTGGCCTAACGCTCTCTTTAACCCACTACTTCGTTATATATGTGAGTTAAAACTGCGATATCTCATAAGATATTAATTTAAGTTGAATGATGTAAAAGGCAATTTTGTTTAAAATGAAATACTTGTGATAAATAAAGTTTTATTTGGATAAGGATTATTATCATATTTATGAAAACACCTTCGCAAATGATGCATAATTTTAAAATTTTTTTTACACAAATTATATTAATATGCTGTCGCGGACTTTTTTGAAGACCTTTAAAAGGGAAACAATACTCTCATACATGACTTTTGCGAAACTTTAACCGTTTTCGCAGCGTACGCAGCGGAAGCTCCAAGTATGACAAAATCCCCTCGATTTTGAAACAGTCTTCATTGCTGCTCCGCTTCTATTCCACATAGCGTGATGATATATAGCCTATCTTCTCGATAAATAAGCTATCTAACACTAAAATATTTTTCAGATCGAACTAGTAATTCCTGAGATTAGCGCGTTCAAACAAACAACAAACAAACAAACTCTTCAGCTTCATATATTAGTATAGATATACAATTTTATTAGATGGTATATATTCCAAATATACATAAAGTTAGCTAAAAAATATCAATAAATACCAATTGAAGTACTCATTTAAAATTGATTCCGATACAAACATTGTAAACGACATTGGTCGATTGAAGCCAGCAGATGTACCTGATAAAACGATGACTGGGAAATGATAATAAGTATTAATATGCGTGCGACAAGTAGAATGACAGAAGGTACATGAGTCTACATACGAGAGTCATGGTACACGGTGCCACTGTTATATACATAAATATCCACTGACATTCACACCGCGCCACCTAGGTCCAAAATTGGCATTAACCTGTAATAACCCATATAAAATCCTAATGCTTATTTTGGGACGGATAAACATAATATACTTTTTTATACATATTATACATAGAAACACCCTGACCAATAAAAACAGACATGTTTATGCACACAAATTGACGATCCATTGACGATGGTCTAGCGTTTGAGACGCTGGCTTCTTCACCAAAGGTGTCGAGTTCGATCCCCGGGCAGTACAAACATTTGTGTGCATGAACATGTTGTTGGTAATGGTCTGGGAGTTTTCTATGTATAATAATATAAATACACTCCAAACAAAACTCATTTGTGTGCATGAAAATGACTTTTGTGTTAATCTACTTTTGATTCACGTCAACTGAAGCCCTTTTTATATTAAATTAAAATGAAAAACGCCTGTACCACACTGAAAAATGTGAAACAAAGCAAAAACTAATGACTAGGTTGTAACAAAATTAACTTAGGCGCCGCCCTTCCCAAGTCACGGGCGCGGCTATAACTGGGGCAAGTATGATGCTACCATGGAATCAGGTTTTAGAGCTAGACTTCTATGTTTATTATAATATATAAGCAGGCAGAGCCATCTTTTTTATGTTATAAGTATACGAGACGGTCAGGACGCTCACCTGATAGTGATACGCCTAACCATGACAGAGCATCATTGAAGTGACCAACAGGTGATAGTTATTATCCTCCATCAATGCTGCTCTGCTTTTATTAGCTACAGTGCCCTCAACTCGAAACACAAAAGTGCATAACACTCCTGTTTCACGGGACGATAGCTGGCACTGCGTTGGTACCAACCTAGACGACTCAGTAAAAAATTTACCACCTGGTCGCAATTTCAGCAGTGCTTGTACTATGGGTACTAGCAAAGGATACTTTCTTTTTGTAAATATATAAGTACATAGAATCACCTCGACCAACACAGACAAGTCACATACAAATGTTGGTCATTGGATTCAGGAAGATCGGGCCATAAACCATTAGCGCCACAATAAGTGGGAGTTCACGACTACCATACTATGATAGTAGTCATGACCAACGGCTTAACCTCCCCTCCGATGTATAGAATCTTAAATTTCGTACTATCAGGTGATTCAATTAAAACTCAAACAAACCGACCACGACAATAGGCTATCTATCTTCTTAGGCTTAGTTGTTAAGTTATTGCACAAAAAAAAAAACAATAAATAGTAAAGTATTTAAAATTATAGAGGCTAAATACGTGACCAATTGCTTACAATAGGATGTAATGCTTGCGCGCAAATAATGACATTATTAAAAACAATTATGACGGACTGCGATTAATTTGCCATCTCGTTTGAATAAACTTGTCTGTCGTGTTTCTTTTATACTTTATTCTAGACACAGTCAGGTATCTTGTTACCTCATATTTAAACCTGTTATAATTATAATACTACGTATAGCAAATCTTTCCAAAAATAAAAAGTAAACTGACAATAATATTTTAAAGTAAATATGGACTTACCTAAGCCTGTGGAGGTTGTAGTCGTTTTTTAAAACTTGATTTTTATAAATTTAGTATCACTTTGATAATCGATTTGGTATAATGTTAAGAATTAAATAATTACAACATTTGTGTGCATTATCATGTCTGTTTGTATTGTTCAGGGTGTTTTGTAATATGTATGTATTTACAAAAGAGTTTAACCGCAAATAATGCCCCACAGAATAAGCTTTTTACTATTTTTTTTTAGCTCTAGATATCCTGTATAAATAATGAATATCTTATGTTATGTATTACTTTATCATGAAAATGTATTTAGGATGCCGTTTAGTATTTGATTTATACATGTTTTGCAGACACATTTTTATGCTAACACTACTTCAATGTTCAAAAATAAAACTTATATTTACGTACATTTTATATTGATTAATGATCGTCGGTGGCTCAATGATGTGGACTGTCTGCCTTCCTACCGGGAGGGATGAGGTTCAAATCCCGACACGTACCAATATGTTTTCGAATTTTCGAAAATATATGTACGTTATCCGATGCTCTTACGGTGAAGGAAAACATCGTGAGAAAACCTTCATGCAAGACTGCGAAGAGATTCAAAGGTTGTGTGTGAAGTCGTCCAATCCGCACTGGGCCCGCGTGGACGACTAAGGCCTAATCACCCTATACGGGTAGGCTCGTGCCCTTCGGTAGGGACGTTTAATGAGCTGATGATGAATGATCGTCAATTTAGTCTTTTGTAGTAACTGGCATGATAATAAAAAAAGGATAAACCGCATTATATAAAAGAATACGCGCCAGAACTAAATACCCACGGGATCGTGTAAAATCCCGTTAATGCAATAATCCCATCTAGGCATCCGAGGCTAATTATAATGATGCAAGCGAATCATTCCCACCGCATTAACCGTGAACCGACTCGACGACTGAGGAAATCAATACGCCTCATGTAACTTGCAGACGAAAATAATCTTGTTCAATTATAAACTTTACACAATACTGAAAACGTTTAAACTCTGCTTTTGTCCTTTAGTTATACCGATAACTGTAGGTATTTCGGAGGTAAGCTATTTCTAAAGAGTGTATGTAATCTTTCAGGTACGAACAGCTTCACAGGCAGTGACAGTTCAGCGATAGTCAATATGGCACAGTTAGATATCACCA
>PQWD01003992.1:0-92920 GCA_019425675.1 Leucinodes orbonalis | reverse complement strand
AGTGCTTAGAAATAGCAAATTCTTAATACTGCGGAATTATCAATTAAACCTAGCCATAAATACAGCCCAGTCTCTCGAACAACGAAGCTATAGATATTTACCATCACCACGCGGACCAATGCAGATTGGTGGGTTTTAACGACTATATCTAAGATTGTAGCCAGGACGAAGGCTTTATCGATTCTCCAAAGCACGGATTCATCTCTTTCGGACAATCTGGTGAGTCAGCCTGCAATGACTCAGCCACCAAACTATTAAAATTTTATAAAGTGAGGTTTGCCACGGAGGCCAACAAAAGCAGTCGCATTATAAAATAGAAGCAAAGCTTTGTGTGAATTGGGGTGTTTTAATTGCCTTGTATTTCTTGATATGTCTTTGATATAATACTCCCACGATATTAATGAATGCACCCACGTACCTTTGCACGCACCATATTTAATTAAACGATTAAACCGTGGCAGTATTATTAAGAAAATCAAAGATCGTTTTAGGCGAAACTGGTAAAGAATATTCAGACAGTTTACCATAATCGAATTGTATTCACACTTAAGGATAAAATCAGAAACGAAATTATCCGCAAGAGATTTAAGATACCGACATGCGCTCGCCGGATCAGTAACTTAAAGTGGCAGTGGGCCATATGTCGCAAACCGATTTGGCCGAGTTATGGAGTGGAGACCGCGTCTCGGCAAGCGTAGCGTACCGAGGGATCTACTGGCTGGTGGACGCTGGATGAAAATCTGAGTACCGGGAACCTTTGACGTCAAATGGGAGACTAAGTCTAGTAGTGAACTGCGACAGTTTAAAGGGAAGGAAATATTTAAATTATGCTTAGCAAACAAAATGTATATAAATCTCACCAACTACAATTATAAAGTTATAACACTCAGGATCATTATTTCCCTTTGACATACATCAAACGAGACTGCCTCGTGAAATACCAGATTGACACTTCGTAATAAGTAGTCGGCCATCTTACGTAAAGTTTGACAGCTGTCACTCGTTACAAGTATGTGAAGCCATGATGTGAAGCGCTTATATTTTAAACTACGACGGTATGATCGACAGGTTCTTGTTTTAATAACCTTGATATCTGCCTATCTATATATAAACTTGAATGCCAGTTTGTAGGTTAGTTGTGACAGTTGTCTGCAAAAGTTATGGGATGTAAAACCACTGTTCGCGACGTAATACGAATGCTACGTAAAAGAAAAGATAAACAATTATTGCCTTTATTAACAATATAAGGGTAGTTGATGTCTTTTGTTACGCAATTATTTTCGTAGTAAAAACAAAAAGAACACATAAAAACAAAAATCAGTTGTCTTTTATCAAAAGTCAAAAACATAAAAACATCGATTGGGGGTCGCATGGCGTAATCAACAACCTTACAGGAGAAAAAGTACACCAATTAAGAATTAACTAGCTCAATACGGATTTCCTTGGTGAAAAGTGTATCAACAAATACGCTAACATTATATTTATAAAATACATACATACACTACATTTAGATAGATATAATTATTTATTGCACATAAAAAAGATACAAATTTAACAATAAATCGAAGAAAATAATGCAATTATTTACGACCTCCCAGCCACGGTGTTCCCTGATGTCTACGACATGTCCTTCTTCAAACGAGGTTTAAAGAGAGCCCATTCCTCTTGATAGGCAGCGGCATGGCTTTGCCCTTAGCATTGCAGTTGTCCATGAGCGGCGGTTACCGTTTTCCATCAGATGGGCCGACTGCTCGTCTGCCTATATAAGCAATAAAATAAAATTCAGGACGGTCAGAATGCTCACCTGATGGTAAGTGATACGCCTGACCATGACATAGCAGTATTCATGGAGGAGATTAACAACTGAAAGACAGTAATTAGTCTCCATCAATGCCGCATTGCGCTTTTACCTACATATGTACCTAATACCTACATATGGAAATAAACCATATGTATTCACAAATAAAGTATAATATTTTTTTTATCTTTTGTATAGTTACCTATATTATAGGCTACATGCTTAGTTTGGGACTAGAGGGCGCTGTGTGAATGTAAGTGGATATTTAGTAAATTAAGAGGGTATTTTGCTGGATAAAGCACACATATAATCTCAGTACTTAAACATGGCCTCAACTCACATTTCTTGGCAATATGTTTGGCCTCTTAAAGGGCAACGGCATGCTTAGACTTAATGATGCAGAGGCTTGACGCAGTGTCTTTGTTCAAACTTGACCTTTCAGTCATGGTACACTGAGATGCTGAGATTTTAAGTATATATTCTTGACAAGCAGTGGTGGAGTGCAGTACATATAGTGTATGTCGCAGAACCGATAGCCGTTTGAGCACACGAGGTCTGGAGTGAAGACCGTGTCTTGCCAAGCGTAGTGTAGAACGCCCGGACCGAGGGACCGACGACTTGCGAAAGGTCGCTGGTGGAGGCTGATCGAGGAAAGTGGAGGACCGCGATATCTGGCGCAGAATGGGCTAGACCTATGTCCAGCTGTGGGCTCAATAGCGAAGCGGCTATTGCGTGTGCTTAATGATCGAACAAGTAATGCAACTATCGCAATTGTCAATTTTTTGATGGGTAACCGAATAATCCGCTGACATTTACACATCGCCATCTAGCCCCAAAGCGTGAAGCTTCTGGAGCCACCGTTGTTCATGGGCGGAGTTGAACACTTTCCATCAGGTGTCTCTCTTGCTCGTTTGCTCCTAAACATAAAAAAAAACATATTATATATAGAAAACACCCAGAACAATAGAAACAGATATGTTCATGTACTCAATTTTTTTACTTGCCCGGGGATCGAACCCGGAAACCTTGGTGTTATAGTAGACGTCTTGACCATTGCACCACATGGACGTCATAGTAATAATAAATTTTATTTACAAAACATGGTTAGACAAACGATATTTTACATAGGTTCACAGTACAACATACTTCGCCTAATTAAAGCCATGTTACAAGTGGATATTTATTTATTTACTATATTAAACATTAGTATCTCAGTGAGAGCTCACCTAATGTAGGTTTTTATTGACACCTTCAACTTTTACTTAACATCACGTTGTGTTCGTCTTGGCAAGGGTTCATGGACGAAGGTTCAACGTATTGTTTATTATGTGGTTTACATTTTCAAAATGTAAGAAACCCATCTTTCGGCACGAATGCGATAGCAGCCACGGTAATGGGAAGATTGATATCTCAATTTGATATCCTTCATCATCATCAGCTCATAAACGTTTCCCCCGAAGGGAGGGAGCCTACCCGTAAAGGGTGTATAGGCCTTAGTCGACCAAGCGGGCCCGGTGCAGATTGGCTGACTTTAAGCACAACCGTTTAAAGTTCAAAGTCTTCAAAGGCGTGCGCAGGTTTTCTAACGATGTTTTCCCTTCAGCGCAAGTCTAACAAACGTGCATTTAATTTCGAAAAGCCATTGGTACATGGCGGGATTTGAACCTGCATTTGGAAAGGTAACAGTCCACAGTGGCGTGCACAGAGATTATGAGTAGGGTATGCAAAGTGAGTGACATAAATCGCAAAACCAATAAATAATTTTCATTACTGTCATATTGAGTGCTTGTGCATTTTGCGCCAGATTTCCCGGTCCTCCGCTTTTCTTATCCAGCCTCCCTTCGCAAGTCGTCGGTCCCTCGGTCCGGGCGTTCTACGCTACGCTTGCCGAGACGCGGTCTCCACTCCAGCACTCGTCTGCTCCAACGGCCATCGGTTCTGCGACATACATGTAGATTATGAATTGGACGTGATTTAAATGATCTAGAGCGTCGGTGGGTCAATGGTGTGGACTGTCGCCCTCCTACCGGGAGGGCTGAGGTTCAAATCCCGCTAAGTACCAATGTGTTTTCGAATTTCGAAAAATATATGTACGTTATCCGACGCTCTTACGGTGAAGCAAATATCGTGAAGAAACCTACGAAGAGCCCGCGTGGACGATTAAGCCTAATCACGCTATATGGGTAGGCTCGTGCCCCTCGGTGTTGATGATGATGATGATGAAAATGATCTAGAATCCAAAACAGGCCAATATATTGTAGAAAGTTATAGAGAAGCCTTAAAGAAAATACTGTCATTATTGAATTACGTGCTTAGCCAGATGAAATGAAAGCCGACCAATTAATCACCGAAGTCTGGAAACGCCATTTTGTGGTTCGCAATTCATGCTTTACAACTAAACTTTAGACTAGACTAATATGTTAGTGCTAGGTGGCGTGGTTAAGTTAAGATTGTTGAAGTTATTATTACAATGTTACGGTTTTCTAAAATGCTGAAAAAGAAATCATGGATTATTATTATTTTATTTATTTATTCCAAACCGATTTCAGCTACAGTGACTGTTGCACGGGCTCAGCAGCCAGCGTCTCTCTGGTTCGCGCGGTCGTGTGCTTGCATATGGCTACTGTAGCCAACTTTTTCCTTAAACATGGATTTATACGCGGTTCAAACATTATTATATCATATATTTATATCTCAGATAAACAACAAACTACACGAAGAAACGTCAACCAACAAATGTCCGAGCTGCGAGAATGTGTAGTCATGTGCAATCATCATCATCATTACGTGTAGTTATTGTTTCATTTATAACATACAATTCTTCATTTAAATTTTGACTTTAACGCGTTACTGAAAAGGTACAAAACTAAAAAAGCACGAGCACACTACTATGTCATTTTGACAAGTGAATTTGAATTAAAATTCTGCCCAACCGACGCTATGGGCAGAATTTTGCCACGGACACTGAATCAGATTAAGCATCTAGTTAGTTTCTTGTTTTTATTCAATTATTTCTCCTACTACTACTACTATTCAACCTATCGCAGTCCACTGCTAGACATAGGTCTCCCCCATTTTGCGCCAGATATTCCGGTCCTCCGCTGTTCTCATTCAGCCTCCTCCAGCGACCTTTCACAAATCGTCGGTCCATCGGGCCGGAGGGCGTCCTACGCTACGCTTGCCGAGACGCGGTCTCCACTCCAGAACTCGTCTGCTCCAACGGCCATCGGTTCTGCGACATACGTGACCAGCCTACTGCCACTTCAACTTGCTGATTATTTTTCCGAATGTATTTTATTTTGTTATAGTTTTACTGGCCAGTATTAATCTAAAAGTCCGTAACCGGTACGTAACTTCCTAATAAATATACGTATCATTATAATACAAATACACCTATATCGCTATAACAGCGCGCTAATATATCACATCCAAAATCCTCTTATTCAATAAAACGGACGGCTCGTAATAAGAGAAAATGGCCGAATAAGTGTGAAGGAAAACACAACAAAGGTTCCGACGCAGTCACATATGTCGCTGAAGCTTAAAAAAACTGGGGCAAAACAACATAATACCCTCTTATGAGATCACGTACGCGAATATTTATCGTTATTGGACATTTATAAATACAAAAAACACGTTTGCCTCGCTCGGAACAGTTGAAACAGAAATAAATAACAACGTTTAGTTAAACTGACAAACTGAGCCATGTTAGGGAAAGAAGTCGAATAATAAATCATTATTTTAAAAATATCAGAAAACTCTCTATATTTATTATAAAATCCATGAGAACAGATTACAATCAATAATCTAATTATACAAATATATCATTTAAAAGGATCTCAATATGTACAGGATACACAAAATAAACCTAACTTTACAATCCACACTAAGAATATTCATAAAAGCTTATGAACTTTTTACTGTTGTAAAGCTGTTGGTTTTCTAAACAATAGGTGCTCGCAAAACTATAAAATTGCGTGTTTTTGCTAATAAGAGAATAATGAAAAATAATAATTCACACAGCGCCATCTAGCCCCAAGTTAAGCGTGAAGGCTGTACGTAGGGTGTTCAATAAATACTGTCGTATAATTACATATATCTATACTTTTTCAAAATAAGCCCCGTTACAATTAATGCATTTAGTCATACGCACAAACCACTCATTTATCCAGTCCTCCCACTTTTCTTTATGAATTAAATCTAATTCTTCATGAAAAGCTCGAACCAAATCTTCTTCAGTAGAAAACTTTCGCCCTTTCATGCGGTTTTTCACGAATGGAAATAAACCGAAGTCGCAGGGTGCAAGATCGGGACTATAGGGAGGGTGGTCAAGTACTTTTATACCAGATACTCTCAGAAATTGCGAAGTAGCGCCAGCTCTATGAGCTGGTGCATTATCGTGATGTAGGAACCATGAGCGGAGTACCGAATTCGGTCGTCGATTTTGGAGTTCTTCGAACACTTGAGGCAGGCAAATCTCATTGACATTGACTAGTAACGGTCTTCTGTCCACTTAGCATTACTGATTTTATTAAGCCTTGTTTGTTAAAAAAAAACGGCCATCATTCTTTTCTTTACTGATTTAGATTTTCGCACTTGAATTGGTTGCTCTTCGTCTTCGAAGACCAAGATATGGGTTTGTGATTTAGTTGGCACATCGTAGTAGTAAATCCACGTTTCGTCACCAGTGATAACTGAATTCACACTTTTTGATTGGCCATTGTCAAATCGTTTCAGCATAGATTGCGCCTATTCAACCCGTTGTTGTTTTTGGAAGTCACTTAAAGAGTGGGGTACCCACAATGTACAATTTTTTTTCACACTTAAATGATTCTTCACTATGTTGTGCAAAGAGGATACAGGAATATTTAAGAGTTCTTCTACTTGACGATATGTGATTCGGCGATCTTCTCTTATAGCTTTTTCCACACGAGCTATGTTTTCCGGCACTTGAATTTCCGCAGGTCTGCCTGGTCGTGGGTCGTCATCTAGCGCAAAAATCTCCATGCTTGAACTGTAAATACCATCGTTCCACGGTTCTTATAGATATATGGAGCTTCATGACCAAAAACAGAACACATCTCATTAAAACATTCTTGTTTAGTTAAACCGCGCTTTAAATTATAACAGATAATTACACGATAGTCTCGTATACTCCACGACGTCATCACGACTTTTTTCGAAAATTCGTTTAACTAAAATAGAAACTTTAACAAACGTGTTTACACTTGTTATTGAGGACACTTACTGATGAACACAAAAAATTACGGCTTACGTATAGCGTTTGCAGACACGTCAAGACTTTTTGAACACCCTACGTATTATGGGTACTAAACAACGGACAAACATACTTATATACATTTTTTTTGTAAATACATACATATTATACATAAAAAATAAACATAATAACTTATAAATTGTGGTAGACGGCTCTTGCTCAAAAGGAAATTAAATAACTGTTTTGCTATATTGAAATAAATATACTCGTATCTACAAGATTACAGAAACTTTCCATCAGCATTTAAAAGAAAAAGAAATTATTTTTCACACAAAACTGTTATGTGCCGTGTTATTTCAGGAAAAACGTCAATTCGAAAAAGGAAAATACATAAATTACTCAAGCAAAGTACTTATAAATCCTATTAAATCGACCATCAATTTTAAACGTTAATCGAGTAAAGGCTGACGTATAAAAGATAAATTACGGTTAAGTGACATTAAAATAACTTTTTTAAAGTGACTGTTATATCAGTTCAAAATAAATTAGTGATTAGCAATAATATGTAGTTAGCAGACAATTTTCATGATTCTGTTGACCAAGAGTCAAGTGTTGATTGTAGTAATTCAGACTTTGTAGTCTGAGGATGCAGGAATTTATTTTCTGAATCTAAGTTAATTATTGTCCAGTCATCATGCATCTAGACTGCTATTATTGCAAATGAATAGAATGATTCTGTGTTTCTGGCGACATATGTACAACTCTGTGGCATTCAAAAAACGAATCATATCGCATGTTTTCTGCGCAAGCTCGCTCTATCTTAGAGCAAGTCTTCCACTAGGATAGTCAGTGCTCAAGAGCAAGCCCATCGTGAATAATAATAAAAAAGTTTTATCACTAGCCCCGCTTATAGTACAATAAGCTCAACATTTTTAACGTTTCTCGAATTTTCTTTTCCAAAATGGCGGTGACATCCTAACTAAATACCGTTCCACTCTTTGTTGTCAATTCATTAACATTTTTTCGGCCGATAAAACACCTTTTTCAGGTCAAAAGTGTTTTGACTTCTCTATTTTCGGTTTGCCATGTTGCCTTTTGGGTTGTATTTTTATAAGTCAGTGGCCTTTCAAATAATGAATGCGATTTTTTATTGGAGTGTGTTGGTGTTCTTCATTTATTTTGCTGATATAATTTCTTTTCAATTTAAGATGAGAGTTAATGGTACTAGTAAGTCACAAAGTCAACCTCATTGGTACCTACTGCCTATTCTTCATTTAAATTTTGACCTAAGCGCGTCATTGAAAGGGTACAAAATCAAAAGCACGAGTATACTACTATGTTACTATGATATGTAGGATCGTCATGAATATATATATATATATATATATATATATATATATATATATATTTATATCTGGCGCAAAATTGGGGAGACCTATGTCCAGGAGTGGACTGCGGTGGGTTGAATAAATAGATAGAGCATCGTCATTATAAATTAAAATTCTGCCCAACCAATGCGATGGGCAGAGTTTTGTCGCGGTCAGTTTTCAGTGAGATTGTGTGTTTAGTTTTTTTTTGAAGAACATTGAGGACAATTGTAGGAGAAGACTGTGAGGCAATTAGCTGTAATCTGGATGCCAGAAAGTAACATTATTTAAATAATGTTACTTTCTCCATGGTCTCAGTTCTTACGGGAAAGCTCGAATGTGCAATTATACGCATCCCCGCATCGAATCATGGTTGGTAAAACGCGTAGCGAAACCTCATCGTTTATCACCCATCTTTAATTTACTTCNTGGTAGACGGCTCTTGCTCAAAAGGAAATTAAATAACTGTTTTGCTATATTGAAATAAATATACTCGTATCTACAAGATTACAGAAACTTTCCATCAGCATTTAAAAGAAAAAGAAATTATTTTTCACACAAAACTGTTATGTGCCGTGTTATTTCAGGAAAAACGTCAATTCGAAAAAGGAAAATACATAAATTACTCAAGCAAAGTACTTATAAATCCTATTAAATCGACCATCAATTTTAAACGTTAATCGAGTAAAGGCTGACGTATAAAAGATAAATTACGGTTAAGTGACATTAAAATAACTTTTATTAAAGTGACTGTTATATCAGTTCAAAATAAATTAGTGATTAGCAATAATATGTAGTTAGCAGACAATTTTCATGATTCTGTTGACCAAGAGTCAAGTGTTGATTGTAGTAATTCAGACTTTGTAGTCTGAGGATGCAGGAATTTATTTTCTGAATCTAAGTTAATTATTGTCCAGTCATCATGCATCTAGACTGCTATTATTGCAAATGAATAGAATGATTCTGTGTTTCTGGCGACATATGTACAACTCTGTGGCATTCAAAAAACGAATCATATCGCATGTTTTCTGCGCAAGCTCGCTCTATCTTAGAGCAAGTCTTCCACTAGGATAGTCAGTGCTCAAGAGCAAGCCCATCGTGAATAATAATAAAAAAGTTTTATCACTAGCCCCGCTTATAGTACAATAAGCTCAACATTTTTAACGTTTCTCGAATTTTCTTTTCCAAAATGGCGGTGACATCCTAACTAAATACCGTTCCACTCTTTGTTGTCAATTCATTAACATTTTTTCGGCCGATAAAACACCTTTTTCAGGTCAAAAGTGTTTTGACTTCTCTATTTTCGGTTTGCCATGTTGCCTTTTGGGTTGTATTTTTATAAGTCAGTGGCCTTTCAAATAATGGATGCGATTTTTTATTGGAGTGTGTTGGTGTTCTTCATTTATTTTGCTGATATAATTTCTTTTCAATTTAAGATGAGAGTTAATGGTACTAGTAAGTCACAAAGTCAATCTCATTGGTATCTACTGCCTATCCTTCATTTAAATTTTGACCTAAGCGCGTCATTGAACTTACTATGATATGTAGGAGCGTCGTGAAAAAATATATATATATATATTTATTTCTTCTCCAATTTTGGAGAGACCTATGTCCAGGAGTGGACTGCGGTGGGTTGAATAAATAGATAGAGCATCGTCATTATAAATTAAAATTCTGCCCAACCAATGCGATGGGCAGAGTTTTGTCGCGGTCAGTTTTCAGTGAGATTGTGTGTTTAGTTTTTTTTTTGAAGAACATTGAGGACAATTGTAGGAGAAGACTGTGAGGCAATTAGCTGTAATCTGGATGCCAGAAAGTAACATTATTTTGTTTGTAAAAGTGTTTCCAACACTTTTACAAACAAAATAATGTTACTTTCCCCATGGTCTCAGTTCTTACGGGAAAGCTCGAATGTGCAATTATACGCATCCCCGCATCGAATCATGGTTGGTAAAACGCGTAGCGAAACCTCATCGTTTATCACCCATCTTTAATTTACTTCGAATTTCAAAATGGCGAACGTGGCTGGTTGTCAATGTGACGTCTTTTGGCGCGGTTGTTTGATGTATCGTAAATTGCATTGTTGAAGTTTCTTTGTTATATGCTCTGCTAAGCAGACTGCGTGCAGTACTTTATGTGTATAGTTTTATAAATATCTCCATCATCATATCGCATGTTTGTCATCTAATCTGATAGTAAGTTAAGATGTGACATGAAGGAACATGCTCAACCTTTTCAGCCCAAGTAGTAATCAGGAAACAGATTCGCGGGCAGGGAGTTTTACTCTTATGCAGCTCGCAGTCAAAAGATAGAAGCGACGTGCTTGTGAGAACTGGAGGCAGAAGAACAATGTAAGGACTGTGGTAAATTCGATACTGAGTCGTATATCAGTGATAAGCATTTTTATGTGTTATGTTTGGGGATGAGGGCACTGTAAAATTACCGTGTATAAGAGACCTAACATCTGTTGTCTCCAGTGTCGCGCGCAGTGCGGCATTAACGGAGAATAATTATGACTGTTGTTGTTGGTCTCCTTAAATGCAGCTCTGTCATGGTAAGGCGTATCACTTACCGTCTGGTGAGCGTCCAAACCGTCTTGTACATTTATAACATTAAAAAACCCAACTAAAGCAGTGTACTGCGATAGACTGATGAGAGAGATCTGCAGATGCTAAATTGTTTCAGTAAATTCATTCGATGAACCAGTTTATTCTTGATGCACGATCTTCCTACTCAGCATGTCTATGGTTTGATTTAAATAAGCTACTATGACATCGGGACTGGCTCACGCTCAAATTAAGAAAACATATATGGGTTTAATCCGTAACCACTTTAGTAGCATATATTACCAAGCAAAATGATTCAACAATGCACAGATATGCATTTCTGAGCAATTTAAGCTTGAATTCAATTAAAGTTTTAGGTATTATGGTAAACAATATATTTATGCTTTTAGATCCTCTTTGAAGGATAATTAAATCAGATAATAACTGTTTCATTATCACGGATTTGTGTGCAATATTTTTGTATGCATAGAAGAATTTCCTATTCGCTTTGTTGAAAGCAGGTTTCACCTACATATGTCTTACTCTGGCACTCTAGCCTGTGATTACCTATTTCAAGTTTAAAAATATTTTAAAGCATTAAAATAAATTCACCAAAAATTCTAGAAAATTATTAGTTAAAATGACATAGACAACAGCTGTCATCTCGGGGACACATTTTATGTATTGTTAACACCTAGTTGACACTGTGTCCGTATTTTTAACCGTCCATGTTTATTTTTCATCTGAGTAATATTCATATTTTGGCGATTATGAATATGGATAAAATTTTTTTGTTATTTAGTACCTATATATTTTCTCATTTTTTTGTAAGGGCAGATTTCATTAGTTAGTAAACCAACAATACGTTCTCAATTATTAATTAATAGGTGAACATTTAATTCTATTATTATTTTATTAATTTCTGTGATGTCTAGCAATTCAAATATACTGTGTCATTGTGTCTCACGTTTTTTCTGGTAGAAAAAATTGTTCCTCTGCTAAAGCCGTGTGATTGTAAATATATTTTATTATGTCGTTTTAAGTGCCTTCCTTTTTCTTGCTGACACGCTCCACCAGTACGTACTGGGTCGTATTCCTCCCCAAACCTACGTAACACTTATATATATATATATATTTTTAAGTCAACGGTCAATTCGCTTACTTGGTGGTTAGTGATATGGATTGATTTATGATCAGAATATCGTTTAGCATTGAAAGCGCTTACTATAGCTTTGTAGTATAAACTACACTTACTATATGACTATACTTTTACTACACACCGCTTCATTAGCTGTGTGTGTAGTAACGTATTCAACTAGACTGATACATAACCATTTGTCTACCATTTTCAACCATAACGAACCACGACGACCCATCTGGTGTAATGGTTGAGACGTCGGCTATTACACCATCGGATCCGGGTTCGATCCACGGGCAGCACAAACGTTTGTGTGCATAAATATATATGTTTGTATTGTTCTCGGTGTTTTCGATGAACATGTCTGTTTGTATTGGTCCGGGTGTTTTTTACGCGACAAGATCGGAAACGAGGATATCCGTAGAACTAGGGTGACTGACTAATTGACATAGCCCACAGGGTTAGCAAGTTGTAGTGGCAGTGGGCAGGGCATATAGTGCGTAGAACCGATTGGCTACTGGGGCAGAATGGTTCTAGAGTGGCGTCCGCGTAATGTGAAACGTAGCGTAGGCCGACCTCTAACCAGATGGACGGATGATCTGGTTAAGGTGACGGATAGCAGATGAGTACTGCTAGGCATCAGTCCACGCGAGGCCTTCGTTCAACAGCGGACATTTTAGGCTGTAATTATGATGATGATGAGGCCTATAAATAAGAATGAATTTGTTTAAGTAATAGTTTTATCAAAGACAGTTATCAAATAAGGATTCAAGATTTTGTTAGTAGTATATTATACTCAGGAAGGATCAGACTAAGTTACGTATTACCTAAGTTAAACTCAACACATATGGAACTAATTGCACAACTTCGACGTGCAAGCGACTTACATTCCAAGCTCATACAACTTTCGCAAATTTACGAGTAAGTTACTGATTATTGTTCTTCGATTTTTGAGAAATTGCAGTAGATTTTAAAAGCGGTGGATCAATGGTATAGACCGTTGCGTTCCGATCGGCAGAGTGCAGGTTCAAATCTCATCACGTACCAATGTGTTTTCGAACTTTCGAAATTATATACACCTTATCCGACGCTCTTACTTGGTGAAGGAAAACATCGTGAGGAACTTTAGAAATTAAAAACTTAATACTTTAATTCGTGCTGCCTTAATTGAATCCTTTATGTAAAGCGGATTGAAATGGAGCTGTGTAATGTCTGTGGATATTTATTTATTATTATACCGCTACCACTGTACCACTAAGGACGTCAGAAATCCACCTACATTTGTCGAAACTGATACTTTTTGAATAATTATGGATACACTCTTGACCCAAATTGCTTCCGATGGCTGGAAATCAGGTCGCGGTGGTTACGAGTGAATGTATTCATTTTATGGAGAAAACTTTCGTCAGCAGTCAATAAGCGATGGTGTGCATACAATTTTCCTTTTAGATGTTCAGATGATGATGATTTGTGATGTTTTAACTGCCAAATTGTAGAAAGCATATTTACATTTAATACGAAATTGACAAGGAAGTTCACTAATGAAATAATTTAAATATAAATATTAAATTCAGTGGTGTAGCCAAACTTCACTTACTTACGAATATATATGCATTAAAAATATATTCATGTATGTTACATGTCGCGAAAAGATGTCGATTACTACTCCAAGGGTGTCGGGTTTGATCGCCGTACACACATAGTACACCCTTTAGTATGCGTGAGCTTGTTTCTTTGAAATGGTCTGGGTGCTTCTAATTTTTAAATACATATTTATGTCTTTTAAAAAAAAGTTCAATTATGTATATCATTGTTTGATGCCCATAACAGAAGCTCATTGCTTAATATGGGACTAGAGGGTGGTCTGAGAATTTCTGTACGTGTTAATTAATAAACTTAGTTATTAACGTAATGTTACCCTTTAACACTTAACTCAGATATGAACATATCAACCCAGAAGTAAAAGGTAAAATAAGTAAGTATTTTTTTTATGAAAACCTGCTTCAAGATATATTACCATAAAAAGGTGACAAAATCTGTTTAAAACACCAACGTACATTGTCAGAGTGTAAACACTTCCAACTCTTCCACAAAATATTGTAAAACCTAAAGTAAAATTATATAATATAAGCAAAATATATAAAATAGTAAATAGGATAGAACTAAGGACAAAATGTATTAAAGTAAAAAGAAATAAAAGAAAAAGAAAAAATAAATAAAATATAAAAAAAGAAAGAAAAAGAAAATAGTAATACAAAAGTCCCTGACCACTATATCAGGGGGATAAGGCGTTAAAAAAAAAAAGGTGACAAAAGTCACCCTGAAGAATACAGTAAATTATATTCTTCGCGTCAACCACAAGACTGGATCTTAAAACTTTCATTCGGCAGACTTAATTAAGATATATATTTCTATTAGTACCCTGGGAGCTTTAAAAATCTTACCATTGTCCTCGTAATATTAAAAGTTTGCTCTTAAGAAAATATATAAGGGTTTTTATAAAGCAGTTAATATTTCAACCGGCCAAACAACTGTAAGGTAAAACCTAAAAACCTGTACTGGGCTACCGAGCAAAGTTTATTTTGAGAAGGTTAATTTTAAGTGTTTAACTTATAATGATATACTTAAAATATTTGTATTGTTTTACTTATCTAATTTGATTTATTTATAAAAATAAAGATATCCCACCTTTTTGTTAGTCTCCCACAATCCCGCTCTGTCATGATCAGGCGTATCACTTACCATCAGGTGAGGATCCTGATAGCCCTGTTCATTTCATAACATAAAAAGAAACACAGATGGAATTAACAAACAGCAAACAAGTAGACATAATATACACATAGAGAAACAAAATAATTCTTTTACCATCTGAACGTCAGGAGTTAAGACACAATAGTTTTTTTTTTATTTCTGCCACCTTTAGGTGTCATTGGCATTTAATGGATTAAAACAAGGCAGAGGTTAAGATATTTATTACTTGTTCTCTGCTGTTTTAAACCATTTGATAATTGCCTTGCCTGAATATATTAACATAAAAAGTTGAAAAAAGTCACCCTGAAAGATACAGTAAAATATATAGCTAAAAAAAGGCTGAGGACAAATAATAAAACAAAGAGAAATAAAATAGATTATGAAAAAAAAAACTACATGGGTAGTAATTGAATAAAGGAGGTAGGTACACTATACAATCTAAAGAACTAACTTGTGTTGTTTGCCAAATAGCCAACCAACAAATAACTAAGATTTCTGATTGTTATTGTTGTGTTCTAAGAATTAATTATTATCTAACCTCCATTAGCGATCTTCCGGAACCCATTGCTCCTGTTTATCCTACGCTACGAATGCGAGTTTGCACACATTTTTTTATCATTTTAAAACGTAACCTGGCCTAGCGAATTTAGCTGGGTTATACAATTCAATGCCGATTGTTATAGCGATTGATTTTAATGGAGGCCACAACTCAACATAAGCACCCGTTATACACCTAGCTAAGTGCCTATTTCCAACCAAACCGTTATATAAAGGAATCATGTAAATAGCTCCCAATTAATCAAACTATAGATATTATGGCTGAAAGCTGAATGTTACGTCATGATTTCTTTGTTATGGTTTATGCCATAATACAGATGTGTGATCAACTGAGGTATATCTGTCAGAACCACATTTCCTCAGAAGAGACGATAAAGAATGTCAGTGATTCCAAGAGTTCTGGGTTGGATCCCTAGGCATTACATTTATGTTTTTTTTTAATAAGGCAAGCTTCAGCGAGTCGCAAGTGCGACGCATAAGGTACGAAATAGAAGGGATCAAAAGTTACAATAAATAATAAATAAATAAATATCTACTGACACAGCGCCATCTAGCCCCAAGTTAAGCGTTAAGCCTGTATTATGGGTACTAAACAACGGATAAACATACTTATATACATTTTTTTTTGTAAATGCATACATATTATACATAGAAAACACCCAGACCATTACAAACAGACATGTTCATGCACACAAATGTTTGTACTGCCCGGGGATCGAACCCGGAACCCTTGGTGTTGCGGCCGACCTCTCAACCGCAACACCAAACGGGTCGTCAAAATTGTCAATGTTCACAAATTTCACTTAGCAGCTATGAAACACAGCTTGACTAGGACTATAACTATCTATTGTTCCTCCAATATTTTGCAGCGTCTAATAAAATATCGTCGGTGGCTTAACGGTGTGGACGTTCTGGAGGGCGCATGTTCAAATCTCGCCACGTACCAATATGTTTTCGAAATTATATGTACGTTATCCGACACTCTTGCGGTGACAGAAAACTTCGTGAGGAAATCTGCGTTTCTGGAAAGGTTGTGCGTAAAGTCAGCCAATCCGCACTGGACCTGGGTGGACGACTAAATCCTCTATACCCTTTACGGGTAGGCCTTTCGGTGGGGACATTTAATGGGCTGATGATGATGATACACTGCCGATAGTATTGATAGTGAAGATGCTATATCGTCACTATAAGTTGTTTACGAGATATGAAGCTACAATGGTTTAGTTAGTTTCGATAAAATCGGCATAATATGATAGCACTATCGATATTATTACTTTTGCCTAACTTTCGATATCGATACACTGTCGATAGTGGGTATTGGCTACACTAGCTGAAGCTATGTAATAAATCGTCATCGAGACAATGATGAGTGGCGTATGAATCATGTTATTTACGACGTCAGCCGTCGTAATCAATGATTTGGAGCTTTTAGTTGTTGATTGATGATTCTTCATTACCTGGTGCCTGTGACGCATCCAGCGACCATTCAATTTTTGTGTGGACTAAGTAATAATGTTAATTTCGACTCATTACAATGTAATGCTAAATTAGAAACCAACCATAAGTTGGATATTTTTATATTAGCACGAGTATTTTACAGTAGAGATAGTGTTTTTATTTTATTATTAATACATAATGCAATAAGTTATATTAATAAGTAGGGTTAAATAAAAGTATTATATAAAATAGAGCGTCGGTGGCTCATGACTGTTGCCTTCCGACCTGGAGGGCGCAGGTTCGAACTCCGCCACGCACCAACGTGATTTCGAATTTTTTGAAGGAAAACATCGTGAGGAAACCTGCGCACGTCTGCGAAGAGATTCAAAGGTTGTGCGTGAAATCGGCCAATTCGCACTGGGTCCGCGCGGACGGCTAAGGCCTAAACACCTGCGTAAGGGTAGGCACGTGCCCTTCAGTAGGGACGTTGAAAGAGCTGATGATGATGATTATATAAAAGATTATTATGATCATGAGCCTATTACGGCATACTGCAGGGCACAGGCCTTAGATTGTAGCCGAGCACATATACACCCCCATAAAAAAATATTTCTCTCAAACACGTACCGAACTTCAGTATTCAGCACCTGAAAATTCCGACTGTGTGAAATGAGGATGCATTTTATGCAACCTCGTGCAAACTTAACTTTTATAGTAGTGTTAACATCAATGCCAATGACTGCTCTGGCCTCGTTTTTATATTATTACAGGTTACCGAGAAACCAAGGTGTAAAATGTATAAAGAAATGTTCCGCCATAGCTAGTGTTGTCAGGTCCAATTTGTTTTAAATCGGGACACGAGGCCAAAAATTTGAGGTTGCAGATCGGGACAGGTAACAATAAAAAAGTGATGTGACGTTTGAATTCGACAGTGATGTAATTAGTAGAAGTTATGTAGCGTAAATTTGATTTTTTTAATGATTTTTCTCTTCAATTAATCGGGACATTTAGCATCCCGATTGGGACACATCCTCCGACACTTGAAAATTGGGACGTCCCGCGAAAGTCGGGACACCTGGCACCACTAGCTATAGCTAAAACGGGTAACGGTGTAAATCCGTATTTGTGGAAACTTTATTGTTCTGTGTATTTTTACTGTATGTGATTTATTAACAAAACATATCTATGCTTCCCTTGAAATTAAATAAATAAAAAATAAATAAATCGTCCGTCAAAACATAAAATAAAAATCAACCTATATAAAAACAATTTTGAAATTCAGGCATTCAAAAGTAAAATTACGTAGATTTCGTCGTAATATTAATGTATTATTTGAGCGTCGGTGGCACATTGGTGTAACTGCCTTCCGATCTGGAGGGTGCAAGTTCAAATCCCGCCACGTACCAATGTATTTTTGAAATTACCGTTTATCCGACGGTTTAACAGCGAAGGAAAACATCCTGAGAAAGCATGCGCACGCCTGTGAAGAGATTTAAAGGTTGTGCGTAAAGCTGGCCAATCCGCACTGGCCCGTGTGGACGACTAGGGCCACCCTTTAGGCTCGTGCTACTCGGTGGGGACTTATATGAGTTGATGATTATGATTAATACATTAAATATTATAAAATAATAGTATTTTGTAGGTGATTATGATTGTACTTGTGATATTGTATCGAAATATTAGGGTTTTCCTGTAGAATACGACAGTCTAAGCCAATAGTAAAAAATGATAAAGATTCTATATTATAAAGTATTTCTTGACATTTCAAATACATTACATTTGCGTTAAGTGAACAATGATGTAAGTCATAAAAAATATTAAGTAAACCTTTTAGTCTAGTTTGGAATTTGAAAAACTTTCCCTTAAACCTAGATTATAATTGACGGCTCTTAAGTTCTCCCTTGAGAGACGCCGAGAAAGAGGTACCGATTTTAGAAAATATACACTGAAAGCTGAGGAACTTGAAAAGTTAACCCTTTCTGTTGTTATTCGTTGTGTATATTTACTTAGTGGAAATCGGCAGGGGATTAAATGTCAACTGGTCTAAATAGCACTATATTAAAGTGTAAGTTTTCTATGTATAAAATGTGTTATGTAGTCGTAAGTTTAGTCCGTTGTTCAGTTACCATTTATTCATAGTTTTGTATATTTTTTTATGTCTGCAATAAATCATTATATCTATTTATCTGTCTAAACTAGACAAACCAGAAAGTAACTTTTTCTATGGGTTAAAATTTTCCCGTGGGATCTAAAGCTCAGGCTAGAGTCTGAGCTTCCCACGGGAAAATTTTCTAGATATTCATTTTTTAGAAAGTCACCTCCGTGGTCCACCACGGAGGTAGACACGTTAAGTAAAATTAACAAAATTTACGAAACAAACCCGTAGTAAAATGCTAGTTTTAATTTTATTGCTCAAGCAGTCAGCAGCTTGGGGACAAGACGCTTTTTGAGGCTCTCAGGGAAGGAAAATTTATGAAATTTACTTTTTAAACATGAAATGGGGAGAGTTCAGTGAAACCTTAAAGGTTTTTGCTCGAATCCGTTTTTTGGTCTCTGAAATGTTTTTTTATAATTCAAGGGATGTTTACAAAATATTTCGGCTTATTTTTGTTCAAGATGGCCTAACGTTGGCTTCGAGCAAACGATGTTGTAACCTATTACCCGAAAATTGCCTGTTTACTATGTCCTTGAAGATCTGTTTTATTCCAATAACATTTTTAAAGGATAAAAAAATACTTTTGATTTGATAAAATATTATATATGATATTAATCATCTGGTTCACAACATAAGTCTAAAGTGGGGCTGACTTCAGTGCTGATTATGTCATAATTATGCACTGCGGTGGTGATGACCCATTGGGTGTAATGGTTGACACGACGGCTATTACACCAAGGGTTCCGGGTTCGATCCTCTGGCAGTACAAACACTTGTGCGCATGAACATGTCTGTTTGTATTGGACTGGGTATTTTCTATGTATAATATGTATGTCTAAACAAAAACGTATGGAAGTATGTTTATCAACTGTGTAGTACCCGTAATACAAGGTTGACGCTTAACTTGGGGCTAGATTTCTTCGTGTAGAAGTCAGTGGATAACTATTAAATTAACTACACACAGTCTTAATGGTGATAAACACCTTGTAACTTTTCGTTGAAACTCAAATCTACATAGTTTAAGTTTCAAGGCAAGTGTTTTAATGCAAAGAAGTTTCAGAGTGTCATGCTTCTGTTGTGAAACAACGGTTTGCATTAAATGAACATCCATTGACATTCGCACAACGCCATCACGCCCCAAGTAAAGCGTGAAGTTTGTATTACGGGTACTAAACAAATGGTAAACATACTTATAGGTATATATTTTTATATAAAATCTATATACACATATAAAGACGGGTAGGCTCGTGCCCCTCGGTGGGGACGTATAATGAGCTGATAATGAAGGTGAACCAACTGCTTGTTTGCCTACCTTTCAAATAAATGAAAAAGACAGGCGTTATATGAGACACTAAATATACTATCAGAAAAATATACTGTAGCTTCTGTCCTTTACGCAGGCAAACAAAGGGCGTCGAAAATCTAGTTTGGTACGTTGAAAGGCAATTTCAATATTTTAGCTTCTTTATTTCGGAAAGTGTACGAAGCGGCTTCATGACCCTTTGTATTGTAACTTCGATCCGCGCGAAGCCTTGCTCACCGTTTTTAAAGTTTTTCGAGAGTGCATTACGCAATGAGCCTACTTCATATTTAAATAATAAAAAATTAAATATGAAGTAAGTTTCATAAAGAAAATTGGGTTCTATATCTTAGTTTTACGCTTGGGTCATGGACGTATAAAAAAACAAATGGAGTCTCGCGAACAACAAAAGTGTGTATGAATTCGGCCAGTTTTGTATCACAAGCAAAAAATATTAAGACATTTGAAGAAAAAACTGAAAATAACATGGCTTGCGTAGTAAAATGGTGGAAAAACCAAAGTGATTAAAAGGTGACAAAATCGGTAATTGGGTGGCGTATCTACCTTGATATATACATAGTATCATTGGTTAAGGACTACCCACTTTTATTAATATCCTTCAATACTACCTACTTAATAATGACATCAGCTACCTGCCAAAAAGTCCCGTCGAAATCGGTTCAGCCGTTTCTGAGATTATCCGGAACAAACAGAAAGACAGATAAAAATTATAAGATTACAATCTGGTTTATTAATTAATAACTGTATATGCATACATGCGTAAAAAATGGTTACCCTAATATTACAAACAGACACTAAAAGTTAATTTATATGTAACATTGATAATAGTATCATTATCAATTAAACGATTTTTATTACTAATGAAACGGTTTTCCATTAAAACAATATTAAGTAGTAAGTTTTAAACCCATTCATTTTGACAACCCCTTTGGTGTTGCGGTTGAGAGGTCGGCTGCAACACCTAGGGTTCCGGGTTCGATCCCCGGGCAGTACAAACATTTGTGTGCATGAACATGTTTGTTTGTAATGGTCTGGGTGTTTTCTATGTATAATATGTATTACTTAAAAAAATATGTATATAAGTATGTTTATCCGTTGTTTAGTACCCATAATACAGGCTTCACGCTTAACTTGGGGCTAGATGGCGCTGTGTGAATGTCAGTGGATATTTATATATATTTTATATTTATTCAGCTTTTAAAAAAATCCGTGCACACATATTAAAACTAAAGCACACATAACTTGACTTCAACATCCGTGACATTGTTAAACTTTGGGTACAATCCGAATTGCTGCATTCCGCTAAGGCATATGGCTCTTAAAACTTTTGCACGGAGTCTTTTAAATTAGAATTCGAATTGTGTTTTTAACTTTGATTAAGTTATAATTGCGAACATTTAACAAAATATAGCTGATTTAAGAAACGTGTATATATTGCAGTTTTGAAAAGGTTTTTTTTATGTTAGAAGTGTACAAGACGGTCAAGACACTCACCTAATGGTAAATGATACACCTGACCATGACAGAGCGGCATTGAATGAGACCAACAACTGATAGACTGTTATTATTTTCCATCAGCGCCGCACTGTGACCGATACAGAGACAACATATGATCGGTCTCTTATACCCGGTAATTAGACTAGATACAGTGCCCTCATCCCGAAACACAAAAGTGCATAACACTCCTGTTTCACGGGACGATACCTGAAATTGCAATGGTATCTACCTAGACTCAGTATTGAGTATACTATCTAGTAATTATCACCTAGTAAATATGTTATTTATCGAAGTAAAAACGATTTTCCTGTCGACAGGTGATACCGCCTCCGTGGTCTAGTGGGTACAGGTTTGGCTGGGCGACATGTAGGTCATGCATTGGAATCTCGCGGGAACTTTCCGAGACTCTTCCTAATGTGGTTATGATATTGGAGGCTGAATTACCTGATACTCCGAAACGAGAAAGATTCCGTGCTTTGGAGGGCACGTGAAGCCTGGCTACAATATAATAATAATAAAAATTATGGTTTATTTCTCAACAATAATTCTTATTCATCTTAAAGTAATTGCATAAGGTACTTATTCAAGAAATACATAAATATCACACAGCGCCATCTAGTGCGAAGCGAAGAATCTAAGCGTAAAGCCTGTATTATGGGTACGGAAAAACAGATTAACATATGTATATATATATTATATATATATATATTATATATATATATATATTATATATATATATATATATATATATATATATAATATATATATATAATATATATATATTATATTATATATATATAATACAGTCAGGGTGTTTTCTATGTATAATATTATACATAGAATATACAAACAGACATGTTCATTCACACAAATGTTTGTACTGCCCGGGGATAGAACCCTTGGTGTAATAGCCGACATATCAACCATTACACCAAATGGGTCGTCAAATTATACAAACATCGTAACACGCAATTGTGAAAGTTTTTACATCATGCGAATAGCAATGATAGTGAGTTCTTTACTTAAAAACATATATATTTTGTAAGAGATACGATCGTGTCTTTACAAAATAGCGCTCGTTTTACATTTCACAGGAACCGAGAATATTTCACAAGATTAAAAGAGGGCAATTTCTATTTAAAGATGACTCTGTTTCATTGCATCCAGAAAATAATAATTAAATTGTAGTTAATTAAGAATAGACAAGTAATTAAACAAACTTTTACTACAAAGGTAGAAAGTTAAAATAAAGGCTATTTTTAAATGTCCTATTACGGGTCGGGACCTCAAGGTGTTAAATTTATCGCTTCAACTTATCGCAGTCCACTGCTGGGCATAGGTCTTTCCCTTTCTGTGTCAGATATCCCAGTCCCTCGTCTTTCTCATGCAGCCTCCACCAGTGACTTTTCGCAGTCATCAGACCATCGTGCCAGAGGGCGTAGAGCGTCCTATCAATACGCGGTCCCACTTTAGAACTCGTCTGCTCCAGCGGCCATCGGATCTGTGATATCATACGTGACTGGCATATTGCAACTTCAACATGCAGATCTGGAAAGCTATGTTGGTAACTTCATGAATAGTGGTATTCCTGATTTCATTCCTGAGAGAAGCTCCGAGCATAACTAATCTCCATTACCTGTTATGTTACTTTAGGCTATATAAATATAAACACATGTAATACAAGACTATATTTTGTGTGTGTTTGTATGTCTTATGTATTTATATATGTTATGTGCAATCAAATGCAAATGGTTTACAAGCACTTACTCAACGACAATTTGGTGTGTTGGTTGAGACGTCGGCTGCAACACCACCGGGTTCGATCCCCGGGCAGTACAAACATTTGTGTATGAACATGTCTGTTTGTAATGGTCTGGGTGTTTCGTATGTACAATATGTATGAATTTACAAAAAAAAGGATGTTTATCCGTTATTTAGTACCCATAATACAGGCTTTTCGCTTAACTTGGGGCTAGATGGCGCTGTGTGAATGTTAGTGGATATTTATTTATTTATTTGGGCAACCAACAAGAACATACAACTTATCAAATTTAATTACAGTCTTTAAAATACATGATTAAGCGATGCCTTAATTATAGGCTGACACGGCTTGTACAAACAAAACTTGCGAATAAAATATAAAAACAAATACATAGCTATGGACACAAAATTACATAATATTTGTAAAAGCCAGAAATTGAATTAGATTGCGCCTTGATGCAAATGATCAATTGATTTGTGGAAAGCCCCGTATTTACCACATTTACCTCCTGAGACAATTTGCTATAACAATTTTGCTCTCGAATTATGGCTGAAAAGTGACATAAAATAGTTTTAAAAGCTTTTGGTACTTATAATTTACTTTATATTTATTATTTTATTTATTTAATAATTTACTTACATGTGTACCGTAAGAGCAAGCGAGTAATTCGAGTACAAAAGGTAATTAATGGAAACTGTTTAAAACACTAGTACAGCGGAATAAACTTTTTCCTCAGGAACACGGGCAACCCAACAAGTTACCAAGAAGTTCGGCACCAAATAGAATTTGTTTTGTGCCTGATTGTTTTTCCTCGCAACATTGGCTAACTTGTGGTATTCATAGAATCCAGAAAAGGCCAATTGTTGTGCCTTGGAGTGGAGTAGTTTCACCTTTTGTAGTTTGAAGGACTAACCATTTAGTGGTGTTGGAAGTTTTGGTCGCTATTAGATATTATACACCGGAACTTTTTAAGTATTGCGGGACAGATGTTATGTTAATAAATTTAAAGGTTTATTTGTAACTAATTGTACATTAATAAAATTTTAGCAGATACCACAACCGAATTCTTGAAAGTGGGTAGGTAGTACGCACACATATTTATAAGTATTGGTACATATATACATACATATATTGTTACACATATATATAGGTATTGGTGGAAATGCAATATGGAAATTGAAATGATTATTTGAATGTTTTGTTTTGTTTGTTACGAACGTCAATAGGTTTTATTTAAATCGACTGTTTGTGAAAAATAATTGAAAAAAGACCAATCGTCACTGTTACTATTTAAGTTCAAAAAAGCATTAAAGCTTTAGCATACATAGTTCAAAAGCTTTCCAATTTCATCCTCATAATTTTTTATACTTCCTAGGCACTCTCTCACACTGCCTAGGTTAAGCCAATAAAAAGCCGACTTCCTTTGTCACTGTCGTATATTATGGGTCATGTTCCCAATGGTATCTACTGAATGCCAGCTGCGACTTGTCTAGACGCTGATCATAATTTAGGTTTTCCCACGCTGAAAAACTGACAGAAGTAGGCCAATAACAAATTGCTATACATTTTTCAGATGAAAACGGAGCTATCAAGTTCTCTTACAATGAGCCTTGTGTAGTACAATACTCGCCATACAAATTAATATATAATGGATCTGAGTAAAGTGTCAGTGGCTCAATGGTGTAGACTTTGCCTTCCGACAGGGAGGGCGCAGGTTCAGATCCCGCCACGTACCAATGTGTTTTCGAATTTCCGAAATTATGTGTACGTTATCCGACGCTCTTACGGTGAAGGAAAACTTCGTGAGGAAACCTGCGCGCGCCTGAAGTCAGCCAACCCGCACTGGGCCCGCGTGAACGACTTAGGCCTCATCACCCTATACGGGTAGGCTCGTGCCCCTCAGTGGGGACGTTTAATGGGGTGATGATGATGGATCTTGAGTACCTCAACAAGATAAATAATGTAATAATTCAAGTGCCTTGAATTAAGAAGCTGTTTTTGATTTACGTATTTAGCAGAGCACCGTCGAGTTAAGGTTTAAGCTTTACGTATTAACCAGTTTAATGGTTGTACGAAGCTTGGAAATTGACTGCGGAATCGGAACACCAGGTACAAAATATGCCTTTTTGACACTCATCCATTGCCATCTAGCCCCATATTAGGCGAGGAGCTTATAGTTAGGGTGCTAAACAACTAATAAACATACTTATATATATTTCTTGTAAATGCTTACACATTATACATAGAAACACCTAGACAATTACAAACAGACATGTGCATGCACACAAATGTTTGTACTGCCCGGAGATCGAACCCTTGGTGTAGTAGTCGACGTCTCAACCATTACACCACATGGGTCGTCAATAAAAACTAGTTTATTCGTTGAGTCTATACTAAACTTCTATCACTCACCAATTCGCATTGGACCCACGTGGTTGTTACAGCTCAATATTTCATAGTTATGTGCGGTAAGGCCTGTGTCTTCCAGTGGTGGTTATAGGCAGATCTACAGTCTCTTTGTAATATTGAAATAACCATTTTTTCAACATATATGTAATGTGATAAATATATGTACAGCACTTACAACATTTTTAAAATGTTTGTCTGTTTGTTCCGGGTAATCTCTGATAGGGCTTGTCCGATTTTGGCAGACCTTTCATAGCAGGTAGCTGATGTAATATAGAAAAACATGGAATTCAAAAAATTAAGAAAAAACGTTTTCTTTTTGAAATAATAAGGTCCTGTTGATGTTGTATGTGCTGCTTACTTCGCGTGTGCTGCGTGCTACGTTTTACCGCGAGGAAATATCTTATAACGTGGGTAATACGAAAGAAGAGAAAGCAAGATTTATTTAGCACAAAATAAAAACAATAACAGATTACAGAAAATCTTAAAGGCTAATGCCAAACAGGACCTCACTCAGCAAAGGCCCTGACACGCTAATGCATGCCTGGACGCTGATTTTCAATGAAGCCCTTTTGGTGTACAGTATTACAAAAACTGAATAGTAATAAAAACTACAATAACTGATTAAAATTAAAAGTATATAAAATTAGACACGTAAGCATGTAAGTTTTGACGCAGGCCACATATTATATTTAAAACATATCCCACCAAAAACATTATGTAAAAAATCTAGCCAAGTCTCGATGGAGCTGCTTGATTATCACCAAAAAGTAATGAAAGCAAGACAAAGACGTGCCAAGTCTAAGGTTCCTTACTGCGATTACTTTATTATTATGGTTGATGTTGTGTGACTTGGCCGTTGAAGAGTATACAAGAATACAAAACCAGGTGCTCCATGACACATTGCACTATTCTGTTGCCAGAACTGTTACCCATTGACGATACAAATTTGCCACTTGGAAAACGGGGATTCAATAACCCGTCGATTGTAGGCTTGATAAAGCCACTAACGTATAAGGAATGTTCAACAGCCAAGTCACACAACATTAAGCATAATAATAAAGTGATCGCAGTAAGTAACCTTAGACTTGGCACGTCTTTATCCTGATTTCATTACTTTTTAGAGATAATCAAGCAGCTCCATCGAGACTTGGCTAGATTTTTTACAGAATGTTTTTGGTGGGATTTCACTTCTTTTTGTAGATACTTGAAAGGAATATTAGACGACCCATTGGGTGTAATGGTTGAGACTTCGGCTACTACACCAAGGGTTCCGGGTTCGATCCCGGGCAATACCTACAAATATTTGTGTGTATGAACATGTCTGTTTGTATTGGTCTAGCACGCTCGACTTGGCAGGAGCACTACCGTGCCCCCCGATTTTGACATTGGATGAAGCGGCCCACCATGTTGAATATATATTGTTTAAAGGCGATATGTCGATCTCTCATAGTTTGGCTGGGCTCTTTTGTTATCTAAGCAGAGTCACCAGGTACTCCAGATCTTCGATTATCCAAGTTATTATAGTTTTCCCTTTAAGTAGCCATTAAACCCTAATTCTGTACCGAATTTCAGCTCTCTGAGTTAATGGGGAGTACTAGTTCTATTTTGATGATCATGAGTGACCAGATATAAATTATAAATAAAACAAGCCCATAGAACAAAATTTATTTATATATTTACACACTTATATTTATACATATATGTGTGTACCGTAGGGCACAGCTAGTTTATAAAGCTATAAATCCATAAATCAGAATTTATCTCCCAATTCTGCATTAAATATTTTCTAATTAAACTCTTTAGCTGTTCGGGCGAGATTATTTACGCCGTTTGTCGTTGCGATCAAGAGAGAAAGATTACAAATAATTAATGCTTTGTTGACTGTTGAATATAATTTATGTTATAACTTGCAATGTGATAATGATACAATTCAAATCGTGGTTTAATTCGTGGATTTTGAGATAATTCATATTAAACGGGTCAATGGGTCGTTGGCTCATTGGTGTGGACTGATGCCTTCCGATCTACAGGGTACAGATTCAAACTACGTCACGTATCAACGTTCGTTAATACGTCGCTCCAACAGTGTAGAAAAACATCGTTAGAAAACCTGCACATACCTATGAAGTGATTCACAGGTTGTGCGTGAAGTCGGTCAATCCACACTGGGCCCGCGTGGACGACTACGGCCTATACACCTTTTACGGTTAGGCTTGTGCTTTTCGGTGGGGACATATAATGAGCTGATGATGATGATATAATATGTTTGCCTACCTACGAATGTTTAAAAATAAAAACCACTCAAACTCAGTGAACACAGAGGCTGTGCAGTGGCTGCTTAAACAATATCGCAGGTGAGAAAAAAATCACAAGACATTTTTTCGTAATTTAATTTCCCAAACTCATTGGCGGAATTCTTGTAAGCTTCCAAAGTTTTAAGCGAACGCGACGGCAGTCTTGCAAGTTTACGTAGACGTAATGAAAAACATGTTTTCAAAGTCGTTACGGTTTTTACATTCATTCTCGTATTTACATTTACAAACGTTATTGATTGTATCACAAGCGATTTTCTCCGGCAAAAGGTGTAAAACACATAGATTCAGTAATTAGTATCAGTTATTAGTAGTTAAGAGCGTCGGTAGCTCAATGGTGTGGACTGTTGCCCTCCTACCGGGAGGGCTGAGGTTCAAATCCCTACACGTACCAATGTATTTTCGAATTTTCGAAAATATATGTACGTTATCCGACGCTCTTACGGTGAAGGAAAATATCGCGAGGAAAACTTCATGCACGCCTGCGAAGAGATTCGAAGGTTGTGTGTGAAGTCGTCCAATCCGCACTGGGCCCGCGTGGACGACTAAGGCCTAATCACCCTATACGGGTAGGCTCGTGCCCCTCGGTGGGGACGTTTAATGAGCTGATGATGATGATGATGATTAGTAGTTAAATGCCTACATTTTATGAAGATAATTGCATTTGTTTTTTGTTACCAAATGTACAGGACGGTCATGACGCCTGATGGTAAGAGATACACCTGATCATAACCGAGTGGAATTGATTGAGACCAACAACTGATAAACAGTTATTATTCTCCATCAAAGCCGCACTACGCCTGACACCCGAGACAGCAGATGTAAGGTCTCTTAAACCGGGTAATTTTACTAGCTACAGTGCCCTCATACCGAAACCAGAATTGCAAAACACTTCTATTTCACGAGATGATGTCTGGCACTGCGGTGTACCTATTCGTACGTAGACGACTCAGTACCGAGTCTACCACCTAGTAGAGCGTAAGCGTCGTTTACAAGCAAATCGCAGAACTTCGGACAGCACCCTATCTAACTAGCCTCTGCCTGCATGGATATTTAAAAAAAATGGTGATACAGCCTGCAATCCTCAAGAGCCTATAACGTTCTACTGCAGGGCACAGGCCTTCCCGCAAGGGATATTGGGCCAAAACCCATCATCATCATCATGACGAAGGTCTGAATTTGTGGGTGATAGTGACTGCAATTCCTAGATTGAATACAAGACTGCCGGTGAAAGGTGCCTTTCGAAACACAGAATTATCTTTTTTAAGCAAATCAGGTACTTGAGGTTGCAACGCCAAATTGGGAAAAGTGACTTTTTATATGCTGCCGTCACATCGGATTCGAACCCAATATTCTCTGGACACAGAGCAATTTCATTTTCTATGTATAATATGTATGTATTTAGAAAAAAAATATAAAAGTATGTTTATCCGTTGTTTAGTAGCCATACTACAGGCTTAATGCTTACTTTGGTGGCGCTGTGTGAATGTCATTGAATATTTATTTATTTATTGAAAATAAACGATCAGACCACGATTGCAATTACATTATATATAAATACAGCTGGATGCTGGACATAATATGTAATAGATTGTATTAAGGGGCAAAACAAATAACACTGAAACTCAATACAAAACATAAATTAATGTTTTTGCAATGAGGAAAACTTCCCAAGTATGTTCTCGCAATTTCTAGCCAAAAAACACTTTTTGTACTACAATAAATTCTCGCTCAGACAAAAGGGAATCGGTTCAAAGGAAACAAAAGGAGTACACCCATTTAAACAAAAAGAATACAATTGTAACTGTATCATCAACGGCTAAGAAAATTTTAGGGTTCCTTTATTATTTATTTCATTCCGATAATTTATTGTAAAACATTATTTAAAAAAAAAAATTAAATAAAAATTGCCCCACACAAACTATTGTTGGTAAATATGTAATGAGAAAATTAACAATAATTTAAAAGAAAGATGGCGTCAGTTGTCAAAAAATATAGCTGCTTAATTATTATGTTATGATCTAAAATAAACAATAAACTGATTTGATTCACAATCATTAAGAAATACTAACCAAAAAATGACCGAACCGCTTGACACATACGTTGACTTCTTGTTATATTTATGACATAAAATTATTCATTAAAATGTTGACCTTAACGCGTCATTAAAGGGTACAAAATCAAAAGTCATCATCATCATCACCTCATTAAACGTCCCCATCAAGGGGCACGGGCCTACCCGTATAGGGTGATTAGTGTGGATTGGACGACTTCACACACAACCTTCGAATCTCTTCGCAGGTGTGCATGAAGGTTTCCTCACGATGTTTTCCTTCACCGTAAGAGCGTCGGATAACGTATATATTTCGAAAATTCGAAAACACATTGGTACGTCGGGATTTGAACCTCAGCCTCCCGGTAGGAAGGCGACAGTCCACACCATTGAGCCACCGACGCTCTCTATCAAAAGTACGAGCACCTATCACCTATCACTATGACATGTAGCGAGTGACGTGATAATGAATGAATATTCTGCCCAACTGACGCGATCGGCAGACTTGACGCGTACACTTTTTGAGTGTGATTGTGCACCTAGTTTGTTTATCTAAGATAATGATACAATAATAATCAGTTATATATCCAAGAATATTTTTGTTTATTTATTAAGCTCTACATATTTATTGTGTATACGGAAGGATCACACAATGCAAGACAGTAATGCTGAGTCAACCTCTATTCGATGGAAATTGAAATATATTTTGCTCAAGAGATTTATTGTAAGATTTACTTGCATAAGTTGACTTAACGACTATATTTGGAATGCTGAGTATATGCATATTTGATTTATGCTAAGGTGTATCTGTATTTCATGCTTATGCTAGCAGTGAAATAAGTGGATTGAGCGTTTAGGAACTGAATACCTTATTCCGACCTTTACTATAATAAATGAATCATCAGCTTATAATGCCCTACTACAGGGACAGGCCTACCCAGCAACAAACTATAGGAGATTGGGCTGTAACCCACCAGGGTCCAATGTACTTTTCTGGGTGTTAACGTGCCCTCTGAAGCAAGGAATCTTATCTTTTTCTTCGAAGTCTTTTATTTTCAGACAATCAGGTGATTCAGCCTGCAATAGGGGCCTTCCCAAACAGGGCAAAATCGCAAAAAGTGGCATTCACTATGTGGTTTCCCCGCGGGATTCAAACCCACATGCTCTGGATCTAAGCCCAAAGATTAGCACACTAGACCACGGAGCCAGTTAAAATAAATAAAAACATTCGGTTTTAGTTTTGCTGGTAGAAGCGTCGTTTGCTCTTAACCTTTATGAAGTCCATAAAGCCACTATAAAAGTGGTTGAAAAAATAATATTCTTTAGAGTAAACTAAGCATCCCTTTTTCTCAATTTTCTTTCATAACTTCAATTATCAAGGAGCATGAATTTTAAAATAGGCCTAAATTTATAAAACTTTCGGAATAATTTCTGAACATAAGTAGTCTTAAGTACTTTTAAAATAAAATCGAATGGCAAATTTGTTTGATTTCTTTTAACCTGACTAACATTAAAGAAAGAAAGAAAGAAATTATCGATGGGTTGAAAAGGTTTGGAGTGGTGCCCATGTCATCGAACATAGGCTACCCCATAGATAAACAATAAACACACTAAATGCAAAATTTCAAAGAACGTCAACATTCTAAACTAAAAATGTCCGAGCCACACTACTTACACGTATAGTTATTATTCGTTTAAATTTTGACCCTAGCGCGTCATAAAAAGGGTACAAAATCAAAAGCACGAGCACACTTCTATATCATATGACGTGCGAAACTGAATTCTGGCCAGCCAATGATACTCTGTATATATAAAGGTAGATACGCCATCAGTACCTCAAAAACGAGCCGCCGAAGAGAGTAGTTTGAACTCTTTTGTTTAGGTAAATGTGTTCGAAATTCGAAATATGTGTATGTGTGCTGTCGCTGCATTCGGAACACTTTTTTCGATTGTTTTGTGAGCATATCACGAATCCATACTTTTTTAAATCATGGTGGCCAGCAGTGGCAAGCGACGCGATGGGCCGAATTCTGCAGCGGACAATTTTGAGTAAGATTGTGCACAATCTTAATCAAAAAGTGTCTGCGGAATTATTCTAATAAACTGACTAGATAGTTAGGTAATTGTTTATCTAAAGCTGATCCCCAACGAAATGGATACCTGATTAAAGATAAATGTCAACTGCTAGGGTTCGCGCTGAGTGGAAGTCATTAGGAAAAGCCTTCGTTCAGCTGTGGGCATATTCAATCATATCATTATAATTTTAAATTCATAGATACGTATTCATGTTTGAAAAATCCTAAATATTAATTTAATGTCATCGCGCTATATTTTTTTCAATTAATAACATGTCCTTTCAAAGCAAATTATTATCTTGCCCTTTTCCCCAGGTTTGTATTATTAATTCCGAAACGGATATTTTGACCTCCATTACATGGATGGCTGAGCACTCTGATGCGTTGGAATCATGTGTTATTTTAATGGGAAAACCAATGTGATGTCCTTCTTTAATAATAATAATAATTCATTTATTTCAGTCAACATAACATGGACCAATAATCAAATTACAATAAAAAAATAAAAACAATACCACTACGATTACAAATTGAATTATATTTTTTTCCTTTTTACTATAATAATAATAAAGACCACCATTAATAGGGAATGTTGTAATGAAATCATTGTTTCCGTGCCACACAGTTACTGATTGGCATAATTATCATAAAAAGAAACATAACAGACTTCTTTAATGACTAAATAATTATATATTAATTTCTGTTTATCTTGATTAATATTTTCAATACATTATTAGTTTATTCTAAAAAGTCGCATTTATTTATTGAAAACATTTCATTTTACAAATTGATCAACACGGATATCTCTCGTAAAAGATTTCAACTAAGTCAAACGACACGCTCACTACTGTTAATCATTCACAGACCTTCCTTTCCATCATCACACCTCTAATGACCCATTTCAAAGTTAAGTTCAAACCAACACAACCCAATGAAGCACAATAAGGTAGTTTCGCGCCATCATCGAACGACTTCATGCCTTCATCAAACTGTAGATCTTTAAATTTATTTAAGTCCCCCCCCCCCCCTCCAAAGTCTCCTTACATTTTTGGTAGGATCATGGGATCCCAGAGACAATCTGGTTAAGATCCATTGGCCAAGAGAAACCAATGGATCACAACACTCGCGCTATTACACCGCTGTATTCCGTGTAACTCCGTTCCAGCCGGTCTATAAGTGTCAAAGCATGGCTAGCTCCCTTCATCTTATCGTAGTCTACTGCTGGACATAGGTCTTTCCCGTTTTGCATCAGATATCCCGGTCTTCCGCTTTCCTCATCCAGCCTCCACCAGCGATCATTCGAGTCGCTCCATCGCGCAGGAAGCATGTCTATCCCACATTAATGATAAATAGGGCTGTTCTGTTTATTATTTAAGATCTTTCTAAATAAAGACAACGATATTTACCATTTTGAAGCACAATGTTATATTATGACAATGACACAACCGATTTTCTTTTGTTCCTGGTTTTATGGCAATATATAACAACATGAATTTTGATTCTTCACACGAGCCGGCACATTCATCCATCAATCTTATTGTGAAGAATATCAAAAGACGAATCTAAACGAACCATGAAGCTCACTGCTTAACGCATTATAAACAGGATATTAAAACAGTGTTATTTATAGATAAGATACAGGAAATGTAGGTATCATGTTGTATAATGGAGGAAAATGTGCTAAAAATGTACAGGGTCTGAAAATAATATTGTGTTTTTCAGAATTCCGTAATGAATACATTTTTACCAACATTTATACAGAATATCATTGTTACCAACATGTTTTTTAGTTCATCATTCATTGTCATTTGCAGACAATGATGTAAAAAGTATATATTCGCGATATGCCCACAAAACAACTGAAAAAAGTGTTCCGAATGCAGTGACAGCACACATACACATATTTCGAATGAGCGTACATTTATTTTAAACAAAGAGCCTACAACTGTATTCTATTTGGCAATTCGTTTTTGAGGCTTAGGTGGCGTATCTACCTTTATATATACCGAATATCGTTGTTTAAAGACAACAATGTCTTACTGCGTGGCGCATGCTTGTCCACGCAGTCTAGCTATGGGGAGATGAGTTTACCAATAATCAAAAACTTTATTGATGTGTTACCGTGTTTGTTTATGGATGGTTATTTTTCAAACTTTGGGAAATCTTAGCACTTGACATTATGATAATAAAGTGTCAAATGAAGTTTAGTTAACTCTAGCACTGTTATCTTGAAGGAAGCAGACTTAAGAAATATTTTTCCAGTTCTTACAAAACTTTCTTCTTCAAGTTGAAATGACAAACGGCGAATGTCATTTGCACCGGTACCAAGTCTCAGTTCAAAGTATAAACTAATGTTAAAAATGAAAGTCCGCATTCATCTTGGCAAAACATAGAAATATAATATAAAGGTTTTAATTACATACTTCAGAAAAGAATATTAAGGATGTGCACTGACGGCAAATGAGCTACTTTTTTCAATCAGTCAAAACGATATATGTCCACACAGTATTTTCCTATGGGATAAGCTTATGTCCATCAGTGAATGTTTTGGTGCTAGTTAAAATTTGTTTTATTTTAATAAAATTCTCATCTTTTGTTCCAGAAAATGACATCGCGCGCTGTGATCAAAACGAGAACATAGTCCCATGATCGCATCATCCGATTTGGTCATAGACAACACCGCAACATGGAACGCCACTTTAAAAACCGAACTAGCCATCGAAAACACCGTAGACACCATCAACACCAATGGCACCGAGTACCAATTGATCGCCATAAACAACATCACCAAATGTGACCATAGATTAAACATAAGTGAAAACTTGACTAGCACTTGTGATTCAGAAAACAATTATGATAGTATCGAAATTAGCGTAGTGATAGTGTTGTGCCTGCTTATAGTGGTGACAGTGATCGGAAATACTCTGATAATATCAGCTGTGCTGACCACGAAGAGGTTGAGAACTGTAACGAATTGTTTTGTGACGAGTTTGGCAGTCGCAGACTTGCTGGTCGGCATTTTTGTTATGCCACCCGCCATCGCCGTGCATATTACTGGTAAGTTCCAAGTTTATTACTCGTTTATTATTTTGGGAGGGCCGAGGTTCAAATCCCGCCACGTCTCAATGTGTTTTCGAATTTTCGAAAAACATATGTACGTTGTCCGACGCTCTTACGGTGAAGGAAATCACCGTGAGGAAACCTGCGCACGCCTGGAAAGAGATTCAAAGGTTGTGCGTGAAGTCATCCAACTCGCACTGGGCCCGCGTGGACGACTAAGGCCTATACACCCTATACGGGTAAGCTCGTGCCCCTCAGTGGGGATGTTTAATGAGCTGATGATGATGATGATTATGTTTTAAAATAAAAATGTGTTTTGTGTTTCCAGTCTTTATCATCATTAAGTTTCAAGCCAGAATATTTACACATTAGTCCATATACCGCTACGAATTAAATTCCGCATTTTTTTATGTTATACGTATATAGGACGGTCAAAATGCTCACCTGGTGATAAGTGATACGCCTGGCCATGACAGAGCAGCATTGAAGGAGGCCAACAATTACTAGGCAGTAATTATCCTCCATCAATGCCGCACTGCGCCCGTCACCCGAGACAACAGATGTTAGGTCAATTATACCCGGTAATTTCACTAGCGACAGTGCTTTCATCCCGACACACAAAAGTGCATTACACTCCTGTTTTACAGCATGATATTCTGTATATATAAAGGAAGATACGCCATCCGTGCCACAAAAACGAACCACCGAAGAGAGTACAGTTTGTACTCTTTTGTTCAGGTAAATGTACGCTCATTTGAAATATGTGTATGTGTGCTGTCGCTGATTTCGGAACACTTTTCGATTGTTTTGTGAACATATCACGAATCCATACTTTTTACATCATTGTTTTACAGGACGATATCTGGCACCTACTCGTAGATGACTCAGTATCGAGTCTACCATTGATGATTTCATCAATTGTAATGATGATACTTTTAAATATTCACACGTCAAAGTTTCGTTCATTGTCTGTAAACATTTATTCAAACTGCTGCACATCTGGAAACTGCCTGAGCATTGGACTCTAAAGATATTTATATTAGTGCGACTGAAGATTGAAGAATATCCGTAAAATGTTGAACACTTATGCACATTCTCAAGTGATACAATAAATTAAGTTCCTCAAATCCGTATAGAAATTTTTGTTGAAGAAATGCTTTCGTTAGCATAATCTGAGATTTCTCAGGAACTGGTCAACGGTCCAAAAGTTAAAAAGATGGAACCGGAGTATTCCTTTGTATGTAATTATTTTCATGAAATGAAATGATTTATTTTAAGTACTAATAAACATTAAAGCCAGCACGGATTCTATACAGAACCTATTATTGGATTAAGGTTTACGTAATTCAAATTTTTTCAAGAATAATATCGCCTCTTAAAAACTCTTTTGAAAAGTTTTTGAAATTCACCATTTATTCGCAGCCGATAATGTGGGTAGTTTGAATGTTTTCTCACATTAAGATAATTGGAATAGACTTGAGATTTTATGATAGAATTAAACTGTTAGTAGGCACTTTAACTTGTTGGAGTCGATTAACTTCGAGATTCGTTTTTAGTACGAAAATGCAGCAGGGTTTTGCAAATTAATTCGCAAAATTGTATTTTGAATTGGCTATAAAATTGTGAGTGCAGTTGTTAAGATGATAATAATCATTTTGTTTTAGTATTGGATAAAGTCAGTTTTAAGCCACTCGTTGCAGGAGCACTTAAAAATATTACTTTGGAATTGAATACTTTAATAACCTGTCACAGTCCACTTCTGGAGCCTTCTCCACAATGGGAAAAGCTTTTGCCAAAATAAAACATCCAATACATTTATATACGACCTCCGGTTCACGTAACCAAACGCTTATACCCACTAGACCACGAAGCAGATTTTGCCCATAATGTGATCTATAAAAAGTTCAACACAGACTTCCTGGGCGGTCCCATTTTTTGCCAAAAACCCGCTTGGCGGCCATCTTGTAGAAAAATAAGTAATGATCGAGAGCGTGATGAGCTTAAGGTCAAACGTTTGGATGCGGTAATTTATATTCCTTTTCCATTTCTATTATGAATTATTTATAATTATTTCAATATATTGCCCGTGAATTTTAAGGATTCAAAACTTAATATTAATATTTGATTCCTCACCATTACATATTTTAAATATATATTAAACATATATTAATGTACTCCTTATTAAAGTTTCAATTCTCAAATTCCTTGCGGTTCAATATTGTAGAATAGAGTAATAAGCTTGTTTAGATGACTATTATTTTTATAAATACAACTAGAAATCTAGTGTATTTATTAGGTGTCTGAGTAATAATGTGTTTTATTTGGTTAAAGATAATTAGTTCATATTTCGTAGAATGATATGTACAATTTATTAAATTACACCGTAAGACATTAAGGTTTTTTTCATTAGGTTCATATTAGATCTTTTGTACCACGTGTATTCCAAATCTCATTACCAACATGAAAGTAATTACTTTTCGTCAAAATATATGAGTAAAATAAATCCCTGATGAGAAAGCTAGAGCTTGCAAATAACAAAAAAGTCTATAATTTAAAAATCAGAGCATACCTAGAAAGCTCTTCGGACTGCAGATACGGTCTTTAGTGAAAATCCAAAGGAATATTTTAAAAATATGACGTTACAGTTTAAAGATTCAACTTGTGTCATCAGATTTTAAATATAGAATCGAATTCTGAATATCTTCGATGGGATAGAGTTGAAAGAAAAATTCTGTTCGTTTTATTTTATCTATGCGTAACCATTTGTGCTTTAGAATGCAAGTAACGTTATATTATATAAGTTTCTAAGAATTAGGGAAAATAACTTTTTTTCATGAAGTAAAACCTTTAACAGAATATAGACTAATAGGTGGCTTAACATTAAAACGATATTCTTTAGTTTAAAGGTTGCAACGATATTCTTTGGTTTAAAGGTTGTAAACCAAACGGTTAGCCGTGATGTCATATATTATAATGATCATGACAGATTTAGTATTAGGGCATCAATGAAGTCATTACTTCTGTTAACACTGCCCTGTGCCCGTCACCTGAGACGCCAGATGTTAGGTCTTTTACACCTGTAACTTTAGTGCATCTTGAAACACAGTAATAAATAAATAAATATCCTCAGACATTCACAAAGCGCGATCTAACCCCAAGTTAAGCGTGAAGCCTGTATTATGGGTACTAAACAAAGGATAAACATACTTATATACATTTTATACATAGAAAACAACCAGACCATTACAAACAGACATGTTCATACACACAAATGTTTCTACTGCCCGGGGATCGAGCCCGAAACCCTTTGGTGTAGTAGTCGACATCTCAACCGCTACACCAAATAGTTTGTCTAATATAAAACACACCAATTAATAAGCAAAACACTCGTATTTTACGGGACGTTGTCTGGCACTAGCGTTACCTACCTAGAAGATTTAATACCGAGTCTTCCACCTAGTAAAATCACGTGATTTACTCTGATATACAACAAACATAAATATTACCCTTGATTGTAGGTATTCCTGACCCTTGGCATTAAACGCTACAAAATATCCGTTAAGATGTCTTTATTCCTTGGCACTGCTAATGGCTAACATAATTTACACGAATCTCTAATTACAATAATTAGGAAAATTTGCATCCCAACCATCAACTGGGTGAATAAAATAATGAATGCTACTGGCATTTATATTTATTGATAAAAAGCCAAATAAAACGAGATCGAAAAAATCAGTTTCAAAGTATGATAAATAGTAAAATATCATATCCTAATGCTTTTATTAACTTTATTACAACCCTACTTGAAAAACTACTCAGGAACTATTATTGTGTATTCATTAAAAAATATTAACGTGGTACGTCTATGAAAAACACTCCCAGCAATTAATTATATTTATCGCCAATAATACCACCACCAAGCTGTTAACGTTACAAGAGGCAAAAATATATAAATAGTCCCTTTTAGTAAAATTACAGTAGCCACTTGGCTGCCTACGTAACTTAGTGCTTAAACCGTCACAAAAGATGTGGCACTTTAAAAACGTGACAAAACAGTTATAATATATACTATAACGATCTTTGTGAAAATTTAGGGGAATCGCTGAATACGGGTATTGTACCCGTATTCAGCGATTTTACATAAAAAATCAACTTGTCACGATCCCAGGAATTCCGCATTCTGCGGCGTTCTTTTAAAAAACAACTGTCACATTTGACATTAATTACGAACAATGGCGGGAAAAAACAGAGATTTAACTGTTGCCGACCCAATTTTTCAATAGTGTCATAGACAAGTTACCGAAAATTAACCAGTCAGCTTCACATTTTGTAAAACAGATTGTTGTTTGTTCAGTTCGAAAATGTTTATTAGAGCGTGTAAAACACTTCAGAATAAGACAGCCCCCTGAATATTCATAAATTTATGAGTATGCCAACGTTAGGGAAAGGCTATGTGTGCCTTATAATTACTCTAATATATCTTACGATATTGTTAAGGAAATTTGTATGTATATTTTAGAAAGATAATTCAAATACAAACAAGCGCCTAAGAAAATTACGTTATTAGAAACAGGCAGTAGGCGGAAGGCAAAAACCTTATTAGATCGCTTTAAAGTTATTTGTGTACTTAACTCACTCTTTTTAATAACTTTGAAATTAATATACATAAAATATAATATGAATGTCTGTGATAGTATCATATATTTAAATAGTTAAAGTGTTATTTATGTATTTAAATTATTACATTAATATATACTTCATATAAATCTTAATGACGTTTAGCGTAAACCAACAAAAAAATATGTGCATTTGCAAAACATATTCCAGACCCAAAAATCATGTTATTTGAATTTGTTTACGTTTTTTTTAAATAAATTATAATAAGGTTCACCGTAAGTAATTTTTAAATCCAAAAATCGTATACAGCTATGTTTGTTAACGCTACGTATTTTCTTACAATCTTTTTTTAGAAAATATTTTTTTTATAAGTTATCAAGTGTGTGTTTAAGGACGGTCAAGACTGATGGTAAGTGACACACCCGACCATGACAGGCGGCCTTGATGGAGACCAGCAACTGATAGATAGTAATTTCTCTCCATCAACGCCGCACTGCGCCCGACACCCGAGACAACAGATGTTATGTCTCTTATACCCGGTAATTTCACTAGCTACAGTGCCATTATCCTGAAACACAGAATACAAAACACTTCTTTATGAGACTATCTGCTTTGCGGATACCTACCTAGACAATTCAGTACTCAGTCAGTTTTTTACCAAAAATATAAAACATTATGTTGATTAATTAACTTTTTCATCATCAACTCATTAAAAGTCCCTACCGAGGGTACGAGCTTATCCGTAATGGGTGTATAGGCTTTATTCCACGTGCCCAGTGAGCCGACTTCACGCACACCTTTGAATCTCTTCGCAAGCGTACGCAGGTTTCCTTACGAAGTTTTCCTTTACCATAAGAGCGTCGGATAACGTATACTTATGTAATTTCGGAATCGAAAACACATTGTACGTCGGAATTTGATCCACCCTCCCGGTAGAAGGCAACAGCCCACACCATTGAGCCACCGACGCTCTAATCAAAACGACGCTCATCCATAAGAAAAAAACCAAAACGCAAACGTATATAGGTAGTAGTTATTTTTCCGATACCACATCAAAACAGTATGCCACTGAGCTGCCATTGTACTCGGCTGACTGCATAATTTCATACACAACATCAACAGCCTATAACGGTACACTGATGGCCGTAAGCCACCACGCGGACCCCAGCGTATTAGTGATTGAAATGAGGTGAGATTTAAACGTCACATAAGATCTTTTGACGAACGATAGCGTAGTTTTGTTCAATCTTGATAAATCAATAGGTTACAAGTAAACCATAATAGTAAAATGCGCATGCTATGCGAGCTGTTTTTTTTCTTTATATTTAAAAGAGTTTTTTATAAATGTGACCCTTTGCACAATTTTATAATTAGAGGCAAAACAAAAAGTAAAATCTATACTACAGTTTTATTTATCTTCGTTTATTACCGGTTCTAACAGCAGTTTGCTTGTGGATCACCAAATATAATTGCAAAGACCTATTTCACAAAAATTAACAAGTTTAAAAACTGCATTCGTCGGCTTCGTTACGGATACATTCTTAATGAAACTTCCACTTTGACTTGTGACTGCCGACTCTCTCGCGGTTTCTAAGTTAAAATCCAAACTTTTCTTCGACTTTACATCACCACATACGCATCCCGAAAACTAGACGTCCCCAGAACATACTCAATGACCCAGATGTTTGATCACCATCGCAATCGCAGAGCCAAGCGCATATATTGTCGACATATTACATAACACTCATTTCACTACATGACCCAGGTACCGCCCCTCGATTAAGGCCATCCTCACGAATCTGTGTAGATTCCACCAGTCCCTATTTACGTTACCAGCACGGACCTGGTCGCTTTCTCCCCAAACAACCATAGGCCAGGTAACTGCAAAACCCATTAAGGCAGGTTCGAGATCCAATCTGGATAACCTTAAGGTCATAACCATTCTAGGCTGAGAGCCAAGCTTGAAGCTTTCAAAACATTCTGGCCAAAAGCAAAAATTCTACCCAAAGTCCTTACTGAATGCATTTTCATAGTTTTACCTAGAATTCTCAAATAGCACTGAAAACGTGGAATAATAAATATTGAGTATACCTACACTAGACTAGACTTACGTTCATTTATCTTGATTATTGTCGGGCTTAAGTAAAACGTGAGTAATGTAGTATGCATGATTACGGGGTTCTTTTTAAATAATACCTAGGTACTACTTTGTCGTAACGTCTGTTATTAATTTCTTGAAGAAAAAAAAATTAGTGGTTATACTCAAATCTAAGAGAAAAATTCTTAGCGCACCTCTTCTTGTGCCTTTTTCCAGACGATCCGATTACTGTCGCCATCGCGGCGGACAAAGCGCGTAAAGCATCTCAGAACACATGCAATATTCAAGACCGAGATTCCGCCCCTTCCGGTGGGCCATATAATAATAAAAAATATAGATTCGTGATATGCTCACAAAACAATCGAAAAAAGTGTTCCGAATGTAGTGACAGAACACATACACATATTTGAATGAGCACATTACCTAAACAAAAAAGTACAAACTCTCGGCGCCGCGGCGGTTCGTTTTGGCACGGATGGCGTATCTACCTGTATATACAGAATATCATTGGGGGCCGTCGCAAGTCCTTTAGATTCGACCAGTCCTTATTCGCGTTACCGGCCGTACCCGGTAGCTTTTCTTCTCAACAACCGTTACTAGCTTCAAGTAACATAAGCTTATTTAACTGTGAAAATATCAGGTGGATAATCATTTGCAAACATACTTAATTGTAACCTATATTTTAGGTTAGAATTTTAAGTATATTATTTACATTAAGATGTTAACTTCCCATTAGCAAAAAAGCTAGAAAACATAAAATACCAAAGCGTAAACACTTTTCTTATCCTGATAAAATTGGACACAAAAAACTTTAATAAAGCACTTCACCGTTAATATCACATCACGGCGTAAATTATTATTGATGTCATTTAGACTCATTTTACAATTTATTACTCAAAGGCTATTGTGGTCCGGTCATCAATCATTAATTGAGCCTTGAAAACCTTACTATCGACCCGTGAACGTGTTTAGGCATCCATTTTCACGAGCCGCTACTGGTTGAAATAAATAATAAGAACATTACTGCCTCGTGCTTTAATGTTATGATCAAGTAATTAGCATTTAATGACTACCATTCACAGGCCTTTTACATATTTTCCAAGTGGGTCTAATGCAGATGAAAATGCAGCGAAATCTAATACTAAGATCGTACCGTAAATGGGAGTAGCCACACTGGGGCAGCTGGGACGATTGCCCCACCCTGGCTCCAACATTTTTAAACAAAAATATATACCCAGAGGATGGGGCAATAGGTACACTGTTGCCCCACCCTGACCCCAAGACTGGCTACACTCATGGTACCTCACGTACCAAAGTCGTCTAGTTTTCGTAATGATATGTAACAGTGTAAGAAAACATCGTGAGGAAACCTGCGCACGCCTACGAAGAAATTCAAAGGTGCGTGAAGTCGGCCAATCCGCACGGCCCGCGTGGACGCCTAAAGCCTAAACACCCTATACGGGAACTCGTGTCCGTCGGTGGGGACGTTAAATGAGCTGATGATGAATAAAGATCGTATCAACCAAGGGCTTCATGTTCGGGCTTGTGCCTGCGGCTGAGCCACCATCGTAGATCTCAGGAACTCCAAATGTCACATCTTCTTTAGTTCGATTATGTTGTTATTTTCTTCATGTTCGACAAAACTGTGAAATGAACTTCCACTGGATACATTTCCGGAGCGATACGACCTCCGTCCTACAAAGTAGAGCGTACACTCTTAAAGGTCGGTAACTTACCATCATGAGAACCACATGCTCTTTTGCCTCATGTTCAATAAAAAAAATACCTCCCGAAGAACTCGAGTTATTTTTGTCAACCAACCCGAAAACTGTTGTTGCCTGTGGGCATGTTACTAGTCATTATCGGCGTTTAATCTTACCGTTAATGCCCCCCAANGAATCTCCAGTAGAACCAATAACTCAGATGCTTCGACTGAACCCAATTCTCCAGGTTTGTCGGGATAGCTTACGCCAGATAATATTATACTGCAGCAAATACGAAGACCAACAAAGAGAAAATTCCGGGTTTACTCACATGAAACTGATGACGAAGAAGGTGCAAACTTCAATAAAAAGAGTGGGTGTAGGCATGTTTTCATCGTGATGATGAGGATATCTTTTTGAGTGTCTTCAATTGCCACAGAAGTATTTGTCTATCTGTGGACTCATATTGATTATTTTTTTACGTTTAATCTATAGACAACATTGCATATTAATTTCAAGAAAAGGTTAAATTAACTCAATTTAGGAGTGGTTATCGTTATGTTTTAACTTTAGTTATGTTTAAGTTGGACTAATTAAGTCTCTTTTTCTTATTTTCTGTGTACCATCGGTCTCATCTGTAGACATAAAAAAAAAAAATGTGATTTATTACTAAAATATGGATAACTGATCTCTAAATCATTTTTTAACGTTATTAATAAGTAACACTGTTAAAATAAAAATTAATCATTTATCATTTTTATTTTTGAATTTTCCAAATGACCATCTTTTGTGTTTGAGACCCATAATGAATACTTCCACATTGACTTGTGACTGCCGACTATCTCGCGGTTTCTAAAGTTAAGAATCCAAACTTTTCTTCGACTTTACATCACCACATACGCATCCCGAAAACGTAGACGTCCCCAGAACATACTCAATGACCCAGATGATTTGATCACCATCGCAATCGCAGAGGCCAAAGCGCATATATTGTCGACATATTACATAACACTCATTTCACTACATGACCAAGGTACCGCCCCTGTCGATTAAGGCCATCCTCACGAATCTGTGTAGATTCCACCAGTCCCTATTTACGTTACCAGCACGGACCTGGTCGTCTTTTCCCCAAACATACACCAGGCCAGGTAACCTGCAATAACCCATTAAGGCAGGTTCGAGATCCAATCTGGGATAACCTTAAGGTCATAACCATTCTAGGCTGAGAGCCAAGCTTGAAGCTTTCAAAACATTCTGCGGCCAAAAGCAAAAATTCTTTCCAAAAGTCCTTACTGAATGCATTTTCATAGTTTTACCTAGAATTTCTCAAATAGCACTGAAAACGTGGAATAATAAATATTGAGTATACCTACACTAGACTAGACTTACGTTCATTTATCTTGATTATTGTCGGGCTTAAGTAAAACGTGAGTAATGTAGTATGCATGATTTACGGGGTTCTTTTTAAATAATACCTAGGTACTACTTTGTCGTAACGTCTGTTATTAATTTCTTGGAAGAAAAAAATTAGTGGTTATGTACTCAAATCTAAGATAACAATTCTTAGCGCACCTCTTCTTGTGCCTTTTTCCAGATGATCCGATTACTGTCGCCATCGCGGCGGACAAAGCGCGTAAAGCATCTCAGAACACATGCAATATTCAAGACCGAGATTCCGCCCCTGCCGGTGGGGGCAATAATATAAAAAAATATAGATTCGTGATATGCTCACAAAACAATCGAAAAAAGTGTTCCGAATGTAGTGACAGAACACATACACATATTTCGAATGAGCATACATTTACTAAACAAAAAAGTACAAACTCTTCGGCGCCGCGGCGGTTCGTTTTTGAGGCACGGATGGCGTATCTACCTGTATATATACAGAATATCATTGGTGGGGGCCTTCGTCGCAAGTCCCTTTAGATTCGACCAGTCCTTATTCGCGTTACCGGCCGTACCCGGTAGCTTTTCTTCTCAATCAACCGTTACTAGCTGTTCAAGTAACATAAGCTTATTTAACTGTGAAAATATCAGGTGGATAATCATTTTGCAAACATACTTAATTGTAACCTATATTTTAGGTTAGAATTTTTAAGTATATTATTTACATTAAGATTCTGTTAACTTCCATTAGCAAAAAAGCTAGAAAACATAAAATACCAAAGCGTAAACACTTTTCTTATCCTGATAAAATTGGACACAAAAAACTTTAATAAAGCACTTCACCGTTAGGATATCACATCACGGCGTAAATTATTATTGATGTCATTAGACGTCATTTTACATATTTTATTACTCAAAAGGCTATTGTGGTCCGGTCATCAATCATTAATTGGAGCCTTTGAAAAGCCTTACTATCGACCCGTGAACGTGTTTAGGCATCCATTTTCACGAGCCGCTACTGGATTGAAATAAATAATAAGTTAACATTTACTGCCTCGTGCTTTAATGTTATGATCAAGTAATTAGCATTTAATGACTACCATTCACAGGCCTTTTTACATATTTTCCAAGTGGGTCTAATGCAGATGAAAATGCAGCGGTAAATCTACCATACTAAGATCGTACCGTAAATGGGAGTAGCCACACTGGGGCAAGCTGGGACGATTGCCCCACCCTGGCTCCAACATATTTAAACAAAAAATATATACCAGAGGATGGGGCAATAGGTACACTGTTGCCCCACCCTGACCCCAAGACTGGCTACACTCATGGTACCTCCACGTACCAAAGTCTTTGAGTTTTCGTAATTGATATGTAACAGGTGAAGAAAAACATCGTAAGGAAACCTGCGCGCCTACGAAGAAATTCAAAGGTGCGTGAAGTCGGCCAATCGGCACTGGGCCCGCGTGGACGACTAAAGCCTAAACACGCTATACGGGAAGGCTCGTGTCCGTCGGTGGGGACGTTAAATGAGCTGATGATGAATAAAGATCGTATCAACCAAGGGCTTCATGTTCGGGCTTGTGCCTGCGGCTGAGTTCCACCATCGTAGATCTCGGAGGAACTCCAAATGTCACATCTTCTTTAGTTCGATTATGTTGTTATTTTCTGTCATGTTCGACAAAACTGTGAAATGAACTTCCACTGGATACATTTCCGGAGCGATACGACCTGCCGTCCTACAAAAGTAGAGCGTACACTCTTTTAAAGGGTCGGTAACTTACCATCATGAGAACCGCATGCTCTTTTGCCTCATGTTCAATAAAAAAATACCTCCCGAAGGAACTCGAGTTATTTTTTGGTCAACCAACCCGAAAACTGTTGTTGCCTTGTGGGCATGTTAGTGTGTCATTATCGGCGTTTAATCTTAGTCGTTAATACCCCCAATCCACATTGGGCCCGCGTAGTATGTTACAGCCCCATCTCCCCGTGTCATAGCAGTGCCTTGTATACTTTGATAGAATAAAAGTCCTGACCATCATGTGCGTTAAATCGCGATTCTTATCTTATATGTATAAAATTATAAGTTGAAAGATGTAATTTAGTGGCCTATATGTTTTATGGTCGATAAAAAAGATTTAAGAGGCGGTTGGCGAGGTATGACCTTGCCAACCGCCTCTTAAATCTTTTTTCAAGATTGAATCCGTAATCGTCGAACTTAAAACGAATTTATTAGAGAAAACATTTAAGTTATATTGTTAATATAGCATGCTTAGAGAATGTGTATGTTTATTATTGTTACTGCCTAGATTTACTATCAGCAAAATGTATAATATCTGTCTACTCACATAAACATAACTGTAAGCAATGGAAGAGCGGAACCTCCTGTCACAGGACTTAATCGTCCCACTAGGCTGGTTCCTAACACTAAATAAGGATATTTTGTGATAGACTGAAATAAATATATTTGTTTTTTTTTTTTATGAGCGTCGGTGGCTCATTGGTCTGGACTGTAGCCTTCCGATCTGGAGGGTGCAGGTTCAATCCCGCCACGTACCAATGTATTTTCGATTTTTTAAATTTATATATACGTTTACCCGACGCTCTCACGGCGAAGGAAAACATCGTGAGGTCTTTGAAGGGTGTGCATGTGGTCTGGATCTGCGTGGACCACTAAGGCCTAATACACTTACCCATTACGGGTAGGCTCCAGCCCCTCGGTGGGGACGTATAATGAGCTGATGATAATGACGCACTTTTAATATAAAGGAAAATTAAGAACTAGGTAGGGAGATTTGGAGCCCCGGTGAATTGGAAAGACTTTTGCTCAACAGTGGACTTAGACCTCTTTAGATTAGAAATTTACCTATTCTATAAAATAACAAATACGTTTTAATCACTTGAAATCTCAATAAACAAAATTCAACATGTTTTTTTTTCATTCAAAGTTAAACCATCCGTATTTCAGAAAGTCCATCGTTGCAATTACATTTCCCTTTCAAGCCTTGGATGTTATGGCCTTTTATAAAGGTGCCTTTTACAAAAAGCTTTTTTTATGTAATGTCCGTATACAAAGAGAATGAGTATATCTCGGCGACCTCAGTGGTGTAATGATATAAATTATAATGATCATTATTAATGCATTCGATGAACTCAATGGCGCATTTTGTACAAACATTTTATTTTTGACACGAATCATGTTGACCTTTGTGAAGTAATGGTAACGATGTCGGCTATTACTCTAAGGGATCGATTCCGGCAGTACAATTATTTTTATGTATTTACTTGTCTGTGTGTATATATAGGTAACTGCAGCGGTTAAAAGGTTATAAAAACACCATATTCTATTACTTTGAGTATGGTGCTCTTAGGTATATGTACATATTATCAAGGTGATCAGAACAATTATAACAAAAAGTATTTGAATTATCAAAATTATGATGCTCTTACGCGCTCACCCCATGTAACTATTGTGGTCTAATGTACCAAAAAAAAAAATCTTTTATTTTTAACAAAAAAAAATATATCAAGACATACGGTAGCGTATCAACCCAAGTTCTAGTAACAGAACTGGCGATTAGCACCCTGTGTATATGAATAATAATAAAAGAATAAAGTCTGTGCACATTATCGGCGCGCCACCCAGTTCCAAACGAACCATTAAGCTATATATGGGTACTAAAAAACGGATAAGCATACTTCAATGTATATTTTTGGATTTTTTTTTGTAATACAAAATATTATTCATAGAAAAAAGACATGTTCGTAACACAAATGTTTGTAATGGTCAGGGATCAAACCGATTGCAAGAGCCGACGTCCCAACCTACCATACGTCGTCAAATATTACACGAAATATTTGAAGCTTCATCCTGCCACTTTTAACACTCTTTTCTTCTCTACCAGGCAAATGGGAGCTTGGCTGGATTCTCTGCGACATTTGGATAAGTCTCGACATCCTTCTCTGCACTGCTTCAATCCTGTCCCTCTGCGCCATCAGCGTGGACCGGTACTTGGCTGTGACCAGGCCACTCACGTACTCCAGGAGAAGAAGATCGAAGAAGCTCGCTCTCACGATGATTTTCTTCGTGTGGATCGCAGCTGGGGCCATCACTTGTCCGCCAATGTTTGGATGGTGAGTTAGGAGACCTTATTGTTAAATTTAATGCTTGCTAGATTTTAATCGAGAGCGTCAGTGGTTTTTGTGTCGAGTGTTGCCTTCCGATCTGGAGAGTGCAAGTTCTAATCCCGCCGCGTACCAATGTATTTTCGAATTTTCGAAATTATATGTACGTTTATCCGACGCTCTTACGGTAAAGGAAAACATCGTGAGGAAATCTGCGCACGCCTACTAAGAATTCAAAGTTTGTGCATGAAGTTGGCCAAACCGCACTATCCGCATATACGGGTAGACTCGTGCCCCCCGGTGGGGACGGTATATGAGTTGATGATGATGATATACCTATTTTTTCTTTGTCAGGTATGAACCAGATCACAACCAAGGCGGGGTCTGCAGATACAACCAGAACCCAGGATACGTTGTCTTCTCTGCAATGGGTTCGTTTTTCCTCCCCATGGCCGTGATGGTGTACGTGTACGCTAGGATATCTTGCGTGGTAGCACGGCGGCATCAGCAGCTAGCAAGCACTGCTACTAAGTGTAACAAGGTATGGAATTCTCATCCATTTACTATTTGTCTAAGATAAACAATACCTTAACTAACTAGACGCACAATAATGAAAAAATATCAACCCAAAAAATGTCCGCTTGACACATACGTTGACTTATTATTAAATTTATGTCATAAACCATTCATTAAAATTTTGATCATAATGCGTCATGAAAGGGTACAAAATCAAAAACACGAGTATGCTAATAGTAGTATACACACTACATGTCATAGTGACATGGGACACTATGATATGTAGCGAGCGACGTGATTACGAATGAAAATTTTGCCCAACTGACGGATGGGCAGTATTTTGCCGCGGACACTTCTTGAATGAGTTTGTGCACCTAGTTTGTGTATTGTTTACATAAGCTTATTTTTCAAAATTTCGAATATTCTAGTGCACACAATATGCACAAAATCTGGGGGCACGGCAGTGCCCCCGCCAAGTCGGGCGCGAAGCAAACACTGCCGTACCATCCTTTACAGGATCCATTTCGCCGCATTTTCAGGCCCCGATTTGAGAACCTTTGGATAATACCAGAGCGCTGAAATTTTCGTCATCTAGTAAGATATAATAACTTACTTTAAATCCAAAATTTCAAGTCTGTAGGTCATTTAGTTCCGACGTTAAGCGAAAGCAAAGTTTCGCATTTTCGACAGACACTCACTCACTCACTCACTCATGATCATCAAAATAGAACTAGTACTTCCCATTAACTCAGAAAGCTGAAATTTGGTACAGAGTTAGGGTTTAATGGTTACATAAAGGGAAAACTATAATAACTTGGATAATCGAAGATCTGGAGTACCTGGTGACCCTGCTTAGATAACAAAAGAGCCCAGCCAAACTATAAGAGATTGACATACCGCCTTTAAACAATATATATTTAACATGGTGGGCCGCTTCATCCGATGTCAAAAATCGGGGGCACGGTAGTGCCCCCGCCAAGTCGAGCGCGCTAGACCAATACAAACAGACATGTTGGTGCACACAAATATTTGTAGGTACTGCCCGGGGATCGAACCCGGAACCCTTGGTGTAGTAGCCGACGTTTCAACCATTACACCCAATGGGTCGTCTAATATTCCTTTCAAGTTTCTACAAAAAGAAGTAAAATCCCACCAAAAACATTCTGTAAAAAATCTAGCCAAGTCTCGATGGAGCTGCTTGATTATCTCTAAAAAGTAATGAAATCAAGACAAAGACGTGCCAAGTCTAAGGTTCCTTACTGCAATTAATTAATTATTATGGTTAATGTTGTGTGACTTGGCCGTTGAACATTCTTTATACGTTAGTGGCTTTATCAAGCCTACAATCGATGGGCTATTAATCACCGTTTTCCAAGTGGCAAATTTGTACCGTCAATGGGTAGCGGTTCTGGCGACAGATTGGTGCAATGGTGTCATGAAGCACCTAGTTTTGTATCCTTGTGTACTCTTCAACGGCCAAGTCACACAACATCAACCATAATAATTAATTAATTGCAGTAAGGAACCTTAGACTTGGCACGTCTTTGTCTTGATTTCATTACTTTTTAGAGATAATCAAGCAGCTCCATCGAGACTTGGCTAGATTTTTTACAGAATGTTTTTGGTGGGATAAAACTATTCCATTTCATTTGAGTTCAATTTTGGCCAACGCCGGTTCCAGTGTTTTACGGACCTTTCGATGTTTCGTAAAGCGTGACGACATATTGAAATACGGTTTGGTTCACCTATCACGGATTTATGCCTTTTGCGATAGTATTACAAAGGGAATATTATGCAGACTGCTGGTAATTTCAAAGGCGCGTGGAACCCCTCTCTATTTTCCCGCTCTTGTCATTTTATTATAATTAAGGTAACATCTATGTCTATTATTGTACTGCCGAAGGTTGAAGAAATTCAAAATTGCCCTGCACGTTATCTGAGACAACAGGTCCGACGGGTATTTTATACCCAATAAAAATATTATATATTTTTTGTTTATTAAATATACTCTTTCGCTATTTATGATTCGAAAATAATAGTACATTGGGGAGCCCTTTTCTATGAAAGTAAAAATAAAACTGCCATGTACTTCGATGTTTATTGAATTCAAACCTTTTGTACATACTTTTTTGAGCATGAATGGATGTTGTATTCAGAAATTCAATTTATATCATAGTAATGGAACAATATCCTTGTGTAGGTGGATATTATTACCGTGTTACAACTTTTTTATGTTAAGGTGGGAACGCTAGTACCTATGTCAATTATAATAAAATATGATGTAAATTCTTATTATTTTGCGATCAATATACAGATCTTAGAGTTACGTTGGGAAGCACGATTCATATTGTAAATAAGATAAAAATATTTTCTCCTGAATATCGATCAATTGAAAAGTTCTTAGTGGCTTAGAAAGATTACCCTCGCCGTAGATTTGACACTAATAATGGATTTTCGACTGTAGATGATTGAGTGGCAATTGGTTTCACATTTATAAAATACATAACAAGAAAATTAATTTAAACAATCAGAAATATACTGCTTTCTCTCTTTTCAATCTATTACAGTCCACTGCTGGACATAGGTCTCCCCCATTTTGCGCCAGATATCCCGGTCCTCCGCATTTCTCATCCAGCTTCCACCAGTGACCTTTCGCAAGTTGTCGGTACATTCTGCTTTACATGGATAAAATATTTTGTGTAGTACCTACCAAAAAAATTGTTGCACGAAAACTTGAAATAAAAAAGTTCAGTCTATTATAATTGAATTTATAGATTTATCTTCACCATCCCATCATAAAATCATTAGCAACAGTAACTGTAGAACAAAATCCTCTCTTGACGATTTTCAGGAAGACCGATCGCTACCTTAACCAGGTCACCGGCCCATAACGTAGGGAGTCGGTCAACGGTTATTTTCCTTTTTTATGAAGACGCCACTAGAAAACCTTTACACCTGCCCTTTCGGAGCTCGAATATTACAAGCATCCAGTACTCTCACCAATGTACTTATTCCATCACTTTAACCATTTTATGGACGTACAATATATGACAGCTAACTGCAATATTTTTGTTACAGAAAGGAAAACTATCATGCATACGAACAGAATCGGATTCCGGCTCAGACAAACTATCACTTAGACAGAGTGCATCGAAGCAAACGTCCAAAACATCAAACCAGCAGAGCGAGTGTTCCTCGCAAGGCGACCACAAATGCCCCTGCTGCTTTCGAGCTGAGAAGAAGAACCGGCAGAAGTACAAAGGGAAAGAGAAAGAGTCACGCCTTTACAACGAAGTAACGTTCAAAGCCAATTTTAAATATAAGAACACAACTCGCCATAGAACACATTCAATGAAGGAGCATGTGGATAACAACAGAGTATCGTCGCTTCGACGGGAGACCAAAACTGCTCAGACTTTGAGTTTGGTCGTCGGAGGCTTCGTGGCTTGCTGGTTACCTTTCTTCCTTTACTACCTCCTGACTCCTTTCATACCAACAAATTATGTTAACCCAGTATTGATGTACATATTGACGTGGCTAGGTTGGTTCAACTCAGCAATCAACCCGTTTATTTACGCTTTTTACTCACCAGATTTTAGGCTCGCATTTTGGCGATTGACAATAAGGAAGTGCAAAAAGAATAAACATTAATGTATATTCATGGGAATGTTAGATCATCGTTTTATAAATCTGTGAAGAATTTGAACTTACTTTTATTTTGTAGATAGAAATTCTATTTTAACAATAAATTATATTACATATAGATGGACGAAGTAACGCCAAAGTTATATCGCTGATTTTTAAGAAAAAGTCTTTATGCAATACAAGGGAATCTTTTATTTGTGCAAATTCAGTTTAGAAGCGTTGGTTTATTACCATAACGCATACATTTGCTTCTCCGTCGACAATATCTGTTTTCAAATTCGGGGATTTGTCAAGACATTCCGTATTATGTTTTGCATTGTGAATTGTTGGAATTATGTTTTCTGTTTTGAAATTACACGCTTCAAGTTGTAATTGTTCTTGTTGATTGTCACTTTCGAGGTTTGCTTAGCAAATATCTTTAAGAAGTATCAAAATGATGTAAGATTATTTTTCAAATTATAAAATGCATGTTCAAAAGCCTTACGTTAGAAAAGGTTTTTAAGGATTCAATACCGCTGCATGAATGGGCTTCCATTCATAAGACGAAGTAACACTTTCAGTCTTGGTCTAAACTGGGGATTAAAAATTGTTTTTTTTTGGTTTAAGTAGTTGTAAAAAGCTATCTTTTTCAAGACGTTTTCTTTGCTGAATCCCTTAAGACTGTTAGCCAAAATACCACTCAATATTATTATCTAAATGTAAATTATATTTTGATAATATAACAATAATTTAACTATCAAGATGTCGTTCTAAGTAAATATATAAAAACTTATTGTTGAGATAAATATTTTTACACTTATGTTGTAGACCCTAAAGTATGCACAATTAATATCTGTAAAAAGTTATAAATATAGAGTGTAATAGGTAATTAAAATTTAAGAAATATGACTAAAATAATTAACGTGGGTTATTTATTCCCGTTACTTAATAATGAAACTTTGATTTTATTTGACGTTTATGAAGTAATAAATTAAGACTTAAAAAATATATTAAAACAAAAAACAACAGTGAGTTATATATTGTTATTTGAGTACAAAATTGTACTCTTTCTATGATCGAAAACAAATCAAATCATCAATCTATAAAGTCCCACTGTCCAAACACAAAATTTTTCTGCACAGCTTAGCTTTGGTGAGATAATGAAAAAAACACAGGACTTGTCAATCTTACGTTACAACTAAGGTTTTGCACCGAATAAAAATAATATTTTGTTAAATAATATATTATATTTCATTTAGTATTTACATTTTCAATAATTGTTAATTTTGTTACTAAGATTTTTGAATATGATAAGTATTTACTTGAAACATATATTTAATAATATATTTTATGTATTCTGTGCAGCTTTTGATATGTCTTCTGTATTGGTTATGGATAGCAACTTTAAATAAACGGTCATGTGTGATCAAAAAAAAAACCTTTAAAATCATAAAACTCATCACATATAAGTTTTATTGAAATTATCTGGGGGCACGGCAGTGCCCCCGCCAAGTCGATCGCGAAGCAAACACTGCCGTACCATCCTTTACAGGATCCATTTCGCCGCATTTTCAGGCCCCAATTTGAGAACCTTTGGATAATACCAGAATGCTGAAATTTGGTACAGAGTTAGGGTTTAATGGCTACATAAAGGGAAAACTATAAAAACTTGGATATTCGAAGATCTGGAGTACCTGGTGACCCTGCTTAGATAACAAAATCATCAAAATAGAACTAGTACTTCCCATTAGCACTTCCCAAAGGGAAAACTACAAAAACTTGGATAATCTAAGATCTGGAGTACACGGCTGCGATTACTTTATTATTATGGTTAATGTTGTGTGACTTGGCCGTTGAACATTCTTTATACGTTAGTGGCTTTATCAAGCCTACAATCGACGGATTATTGAATCACCGTTTTCCAAGTGGCAAATTTGTATCGTCAATGGGCAGCGGTTCTGGCGACAGAATAGTGCAATGGTGTCATGGAGCACCTGGTTTTGTATCCTTGTATACTCTTCAACGGCCAAGTCACACAACATTAACCATAATAATAAAGTAATCGCAGTAAGGAACCTTAGACTTGGCACGTCTTTGTCTTGATTTCATTACTTTTTAGAGATGATCAAGCAGCTCCATCGAGACTTGGCTAGACTTTTTACGGAATGTTTTTGGTGGGATAGTATGTATTCAAAAGTATAACGCGCATTATGATATATATTATTAGATTAAATTATAAAATCACTTAAATAAGTGATTTAAATTGCTTACACGCGTGAATGAAGTGAATACAAGTTAATGTGTCGTGAGTCTGTGCTAAGAATTGTATGTTCATTTTTAATTTATAAGAATATCCAACATAGAATATTTGTACTGTGGTTGTTTTTATTAGTATCAAAATAATATTATGACTTATCCATTTCTTTGCTCAATTTTCTTATTTATTCTAAGATTTTTTGTATTTTCGATTAAATCGAAATTTGTAAACCAAAACAATTGCTAGTCAATGTGAATAGTTTGTAAGGTTATAAATATATTTTATATTAGTAAAGTGTAAAGTATACGTACAGTGGTCATATAGGATCACCAATTTGTGATAACTATGAGAATAAATGAAATTGTTCTTGGGAAATTTATCTTTTATTGAATTGACAGTATTCGACACTATTTTTATTATTTTTTAAAACCTGCTTCTAATGCCAACATTCAAAATTATTATCAAAAAAAGTTTGAATGTTGATCTATTTGAACGCTTAAGACTCGGATGTCAGAAGCAATAGATTTTCCATTGCCTGTTTTGTTTTTACCTGTATTGATTCAGAATGTCTACATACAGCATGCAAGCTATGAAATTAATCATCATCATCCGCTCATTACATCCCCACCGAGGAGCAATAGCCTACCCATATAGGGTGTTTAGACCTTAGGCGTCGATTGGACGACTTCATCCACAACACTGCGCAAGATTCCTCAGGAGGTCTCCCTTCACCGTAAGAGCGTCGGAATAATATGCAAATAATTTTAAAAAAATCTAAGTGATTGGTACGTGTAGGGGGATATGAACCGCCTTACTGGGCTCAATTTCAATTTCAAAATGCGCTAATGGATCGTTATTATGCCTCAATAGTAAAATTTTGCACACAAACGTTCCTTTTTATGGTAGATTTTAATTGGTAACACCATGAGATAGTTAATTCTGCTATTTAGTTACCATTTTAAACCATTTATATCTTATAGATATCAAGGGTAATGGTATGGTATATATTTATCTATATATTAAAGTAAGTATTGATACAACTTACTTTAAGTTGTATCAAAACTTACTTTAATTGTGTGCTTTGTGTTTCGGGATGAGGGCACTGTAGCTAGTAAAATTACTGGGTATAGGAGACCTAACATCTGTTGTCTCGGGTGCCGGGCGCAGTGCGGCATTGATGGAGGATAATAATGTCTATCAGTTATTGGTCTCCTTCAATGCCGCTCTGTCATGGTCAGGCGTATTACTAGCCATTAGGTGAGCGTCCTGGCGTCCTGTACAGTTATAACATAAAAAAATACAAAATTTACAGTTAGCTTGTAAAGTTTCATATTGTCAAGTAAAAAGCGCGTGGTTGCTTATCTAGGCTCCAAATAGTAAATATACTCGTACTGAGGTTAGTACCTCCCAAGCTTAAGACAATAAATTAACCAAAAAAGTTAGGAGCTAAGAAATTTTTCAATCAAAGTTTTTAATTATAATTAAAATACACAGTCTTTTCAACGTTCGCCCTTGAATACGAATGTAATTATGAACATTGATTTAAATTTGCTTAATAAGATAGAGCATACGAGGGCTGCCTTTTAAGTCGTGTCGTTTGCCAACCTCCCGCGACTGTTATAAAAAATGGCCAAGTGCGAGTCGGACTCGCCTGTAGAGGGTTCCGCAGCATCCAGTAACAAAAAGTATATATTATTTATAGCTTAGACACCTACCTACTAAAGCTTTATTATAGGAAAATAGTGGTTCACCGTTTATGACCCATTAAATTAAAAACTACTGACTAGATATCATTCAAACCAAATTTCGTTCTTATATTTCATGGTAATGTGTATCATATATTTTTTAATTTCATCCATCCCATGTAGTACAAGTCAAAGGGGGGAGGGCGGACACACTTTTTTTAACTTTGAAAGTGTCTTTCGAGCAAACTTTTTAATTTATTAAAAATAACACATGAAACCTTAACAATATTTTAAGAGCTACAAGTAGATATTCTCGTGTAGCTTAGTAGACAATTGATTCATGGATTGTGTGTTGAGAGTATACACCCGTGCAACATACCACTGCTTATGGGGAACCTCTAAATACGTTTTTTTTCTTGTCAATCCTAATAACAGGTTAGAGAACACGTATACTTACAAAGGAAACCTGTTAAGGTTTACAGAACACATATACTTATAAAAGTTTGAACAGTTAGTGCTAATAGTTTCGGAGAAAATAGGGTGCGATATACGGACGGACATACAAACAGACAGCACGAATCTTTATGGGTTCCGTTTTTTGCTATTTGGCTACGGAATGGTAAAAACGGTTGCCTCATAAAACGTAACCAACGTCCCCGCAATTGTACTAAAAGATCCTATCCGTCGCAGTGGGAGAAAATGCCAGCAGATCGGCCACTTTGGAGGCGTACGGTCAACACCAAGGTGTTTGAATTCGAAAAAGCGTAGAGCAGAGCTCGATGCTAAGCGAGACGAGCTCAAGGCCCGACCACCTGCAGCTAGCCTTTTTCTACTTCCACCAAATTAAGCGTGAATCTTGTGTCACGGCTAGTAAACAATAATTGATCAATGTACTTATATTTTTTAAAAAACATACATATTATTCATAGAAAACACCTAGAAAAATACAAACAGACATGTTCATGCACACAAATGTTTATACTCCCCGGGGATCGAGCCTGGAACCCGTGGTGTAGTAGCGGACATTTCAACCGCTACACCAAAATGGGTTGTATTTACTCTTGGAATAACTGAAGTATAATTGATGGATTTTAGAAAAAGATTACGTAAATTATTTCAGCACTCAATGTGAAAGATCAATTTGACGATAAAACCAGCTTAGTCCAGTACAAAAAATAAATAATGTTTTATAAAGTGTTGCTAATCCTGAACATTATTACAAGCTACGCTGGATATACACAATTGTTTTTTCTAATTCGAAATACTAAGAGATGTGCTGTATGAATGTATCGATAATGAAGTTGAAAATAATTTGCAAGATTTTAAAAGATTTTTTTAAATACCGTTGGGGACGTGTTGTAACAAAGAATTTCGATGTTTCGACAAGTGAGTGAGTTATCTAAAGGACAATATACCTTCTCCTTCCAGTATATTCTTGCCTCCATATTTGCAGGTTGCCCAAACACCCGTTGATTCATTAGAGAAAGGGTAACTTCAAGTGAACGTTCTATTCATCTATGAAATATAAAAATATGTATTTAATTTATCGATACTTTATCATCACTTCCCTCAATTTGTAGCACTCTGCAAATCGCGTTTAGCCATTTCATTTCACACCAATCCAATAAAGGGTTATAATTAGAAATTTAACGTATGACAAGACACTGAACGGATAGCGCCTTCAATTAAATTCTGGGTCATATTGAGTGTTCGGAACGCAGCAGTGAACTTGTCAAGTGTTAATCGCCTCTACCAAAATACATGCACATTTTTCTATTTTTGTTATTTATGAAATTTCATGTCACGATGTATGTAATAGATAAAACCTTATACTAAAAAATTTTTTTAACAAATTAAGAATTTGTTATCGTGTCCGATTTTAGAGATAGGGTGGTTTTTATCCTAATTATTAATCGCAATATTTTAAGAATGAAAAGTATAATACTTTATTTATTATAAGTAACATTTTATGAAAAGAAACAAAATTTGTGAACTTTATAACAATTTTAAACACACTGTATGTCATATCATCAGACTGTGAATCATATGGTTTCAAACAGTGATTATTTTGTACATAAAATTAATTTATTTGATGTTATTAATAAGACTTGGGAAGCGTCAATATTGATACTACTTACACGGCAGAACAAAATTGGCCATGTAAGCTCAATGATATAAAAAGTATGGATTCGTGCTAGGAACCATAAATACATGGAAGGATGACTAAAATAACAACTGTACTGCATATCTTCATTCCTTTTTTCCTTAAGGTATTTAATAGTGGGTAAGAAAGAGACATGTGTTACGAGTCGTTTCATTATCTGGTACGTTGTCACAACTTGATTTGATTGATGAATTTGCTAGTGATGGGAATTAATTATTATATTTTATCGATAGTTATGGTATCTGAAAATACTGATAATGTGCTCTAGCGTAGGTACTAAATATTTGGCTTTCGATATGGAGGTCGTGGGTTCAATTCTCACGGGGATTACTATTATGTAAGCTTCGATGGTTTCCTTCTCGAAGTTGTGCAAGAATATGTTTCCTTAGACCAAACTATTCAACTTGGCCATAACAACTTCGTGAGGGAAGCTAGGAGGTATCAGTTGGGCTGGGCGGCATTTGACAAGTTACGTCAGGTCTTCACGTCGACGATTCATTAGCTTTTGTTTTAAGCATTAGCTTAATGTTAGAATACAACTGTGTGAATCTTTAATATTGTCAAAACTCAATTACGCGGATACGTTTATTGGTGAACGTCTATACGGTTACACCAAAAAGATCATACAACGCCTCCAAAATTCTTGCGCTCGATTTTGCCTCAACATACCGCGGCGTGCTCACATAACTCCGTTTCTCAATAAAGGGAATCTTTTGAATATGGAGTCCAGGTGGGCTCTTCATTTTGCGTGTCTTTTGTTTAACAAGGTCCGAACGAAAATGCCTCCTTATCTGTTCAGCAAACTCACTTTTTTCAAACGAGCTAGGATTGCCACACGTATTGTATGCCCAACACACAGCACTGCAGCATTCCGTGGCAGCTTTCGGTATTCTGCCACGAAATGCTGGAATAATATCCCACCGCCCTTACAAGGGTGTCCTTCATTAAACTCCTTCCGATGTGATTATAAAAAATATATTTTAAATTTACAAAAAAGTAATTAGTTGCATATTTGTGACTGTGTTTCCCCGGCATCGTCCATTCATTTATTTATGTATATATATATATATATATATATAATCTATGTATATATATGTATGTTTGTATATTATGACCACTTACTTTATTTTATTTTATTACTATTATTCATCGCTCACTTAAGTTCCGACGCTATGTTACCCTAGTTTATGTCATTATTGTTAACTGTAACTGTTTATTTAGTTAATACGTTTGTGCGCAGTAGTGCTCTCCCACTCGAGGCACCTACGGAAGACCAGTGTCGAGGTGCCTGCGACATATGCTGAGTACGTGCCTTTTTAGTGATACTATTATTTTTGATGTAAATGAATGAAAGGTTTTTTATGTTTCTTTTTGTGATTTACTGTATTTTGTTATTGTATATGTTTTCACTGAATAAATATTACTTACTTACTAAACAAAAGAGTACAAATTGTACTCTCTTCGGCGGTTCGTTTTTGAGGCACGGATGGCGTACCTTTATATATACAGAATACCATTGTGTAAGCTAGTTAATGGTACCCACCAAAGGACTGTCATTAATGGATAAAAGCTCTGTTGACAGATGCGCGCCAAAAGTCTTAATATTTCGTGGTTTTGGACGGGTTTTGACACATTTTTGATGTAAGCGAAAATTCATCCGTATTTTCTCACTGAATCTACTCCGAGACGATCTCGTTAATCTGACCATTTATCTTCCTCTATGAAATTTCATTAAGCCGTAACCGTATCCGCTAATTACCGCGATTTGTTTCATTCCAATTTTGTATAATAGGCAGCTGGCATTCACAATTATCGGTACAATTTGCAAATGCCCAACAATTTCGCCGCATAACCAATTACATTAAGCTGAATCCCTCGAGATGAGCTTGATAGAGCTGTCTAGGTTGCCAAGAGTATAATAACATGACCAACATGTAACTAATACTCCATTGAGCTTTGAGACCTATGTTTGCTAAAAGATTATTTTGGCTTACAAAATATAGTCGTTTTTTATATTAAAATTGATCAGTTGGGAATTCTATCCTATACTGAATTGATGAGTAATAACCAATAATTATCTTATTGTATATGTGGTTAATAAACGTTTTCTTTCTTTCTTTCAACGCTACAGCACAATCGATACCAAATAATCTAGCGTATTTCATCATCATCAGTTCATTAAACGTCCACCGAGGGGCACGAGCCTACCCGTTTAGGGTGTTTAGGCCTTAGTCATCCACGCCCAATGCAGGTTGGACGACTTCACGCACAACCTTTGAATCTCTTCGCAGGCGGGCGCAGGTTTCCTCACGATGTTTTCCTTCACCGTAAGAGCGTCGGATAACGTACATATAATTTAAAAACACATTGGTACGTGGCGGGATTTGAACCACAGCCCTCACGGTAGGAGGGCAGTCCACACCATTGAGCCACCGATGCATTTGTTAGCGTATTTGTTTACTTCTATTTGTCGCTACACTCTTGGCAGAGTGGTTGTAGTCGTCATAACAGGGATGGTGGCAAGCCTAAGTATTCGTCGCCATTCTCATACCGAAGTTTTCCTCGTACATTCGTGAAGTGGGTCATTTAGATTATCACACCTGGTCAATCCAGATGGTGCTATACCGCGCGCCCTCATTCCATCGATTTGTGTTTGGTAAATAATAATTCACTTTTTTTTTAAAGCAAAGTCAATATCGTTATATACCGTCTCCCTATCTTTGTAGTCAACTAAGACGGAACCAATAGCTTTGCGTGCCTTTTTAAGCGTGTAGGGACTCGAATATATTTAAATTGGATTAATATTGTTTAATAATTAATGGTATTAGCCCGTCGTAATGTAAGCCCTGCCAGAAGACCAGCGCTGTTATGTGCTAATAAGATCGTAATCACTTTCATTATACCTACTCACAAAAGTACACAGTTTTCACTAATAATGTTCATTTTTCTGTTTGTTTGTATCTGTTTCCATGACTTGTAATCGTGTAGCTTCCAAATGCCCTGCATTTTTCTTACCAAAAAAATGCTGAAAACGGGTTCCCCTGTTTGCGTCACATATTTGTTAAAACTTTAGGACTGATAAGAGTATTTTTAATTGGATATCATAAAACGCTTAGGCCCTCTATTAAACGCATGTTGTTGAATTTATAAATTGTTGGTAAGATTTATTTAGGCTGTGTATCCAACAAGTCAGCGATTACGTACTTACTCATTTTAAAGGTGTTTGGAAAATATTATAAACTAAAAAAAATACCATACCATCCCTATATCACCGTTAGTGCAAGTGCCAAAGCAACGGTCTCCAGGAGGCCTTAAATATTTTACTAAGAAGTCTAAAAGCATCTTACATTGTAACTAATATATCGGTATAAATAATAATAATGTCTACCTCTGTGGTCTAGTGGACGTAGTGTTTCAGCTTAGATCGATGCATGACCCGGAGGTCGGAGGTTCTAATCCCGCTGTAAAACGTCACTTCTTTTTTTCTTATTTGGTTAAGACATTTACAGGCTGAATCACCTGATTGCCTGAAAAATAAAGATGATTAATTCTATGGAAGACATGTTAAGCCGTCGGTAACGGCTATAGTCGTAATATTTGGATGGTAGTCGTTAAAGCCCACTAATCCGCATTGGGCCCGCGTGGTGGGTAACGGCCTACGCCCTGCAGTGAACCTTTAAAGGCTGATGATGATAATGATAATTAAGATCAGTAATCAGGGGCGGAAAGATTTAGCTCTCCTCGAAACGCATCGCAAATTTTAACTATTATTTTTTATTTTTATAATCAATAAACGGTAAAGCCAATTTTCTACTTGAACTGAAATGGCAACTTTTACATAAATGATTGCAATAATGGACCTTACTCCCTAACTTGGGATGTAAGTATGTAAATGAACAGTATTAAGTAATTTCCTTCTAGCGTAGGCCGACCCCCAACCAGATAGTCTGATGATCTGGTTAAGGTGGCAGGTAACAGATGGATGTCAACTGCAAGGGATCGGTCCGCGTGGAAATCATTAGGGGAGGCCTTCGTTCAGCAGTGGACTTTCTAGGTTGTAATGATGATGATGATGATGAAGTAATTTCACTGTCGGCAGAATAATACAGTAGCATTATTCATTACTGCAGTAGAATCTGAGAACTCAGAAAAACTGAATATTTAAAGCATTTCACATAAACATAGAACTAGCAGATATCATCCAAAGCGCTTATAAGAGTAATAATTGTAATAATTATAATATTTATAATCAATAGAATAAATAAGATAACATGTCAAGATATTGATTGTCAATAAAGTTAAATCATGAAAAATTTAATACATTAAATGTCTTTCCGTGAAATTAAATAACAATGTCAAAAATCAAATTTAAATTTTCTTTAATTATATTCAAAAGTCAAATTCACAATATTTATTTACAAAAGCAAAGTCATCATCAACCTAAATCGTTCCACTGCAGGGATAAGCTTTCTCACACAGCATGGCTATAGGGAGTTTGGGTCGTAACCCACAATACTGGCCCAGTGATGTCGGCAGAATAATATAGTAGCATTATTAATTACTGCAGTAGATTCTGAGAACTCAGAAAAACGGAATACATAAAGCATTTCACATAAACATAGAACTAGCAAGCTAGCTTCTCAAAAATACTGTCTACGAGTATGCTAGTGTCTCAGTAATAAGACTCTGAGTCGAGGAAATATTGTAAAATACTGATTTTGACTCTGCGAACTCAAAAAACTTGAAACACAAAATATCTCACATCACTACAAAGCTGTAAGCAAGTGTTTCTCATAGATTTTTCCTATATTTATGGTGTTTCTAATAGATTAGGACTGTGCGTCGAAAAAATATTTGTAAGAACACCTTTATCAATCTTCTTCGAGAGACTACACAAAATTACAAGTTTTAGAACTGTTACATAAAGTTTAAATAGACTCCATACTTCTGGAATTCCCGCTCAAATTCGTCTGTTTATAAGAAAACTTACAAAATACTTCGGGTAACATTTTGTATTCATTTTAGCCTAACAAATTCCTTTTTTTCCCCCTCAAAGTTTTATATGTCAAGTTGAAATCTCTTTTCGCGATCCCCGTTTGTCTATGTGATAAGCGATAGCGTTTCAAATGAGTTACGTTATTTTGGTTAGTATCCAGTGGCGTGCACAAAGATTATGAGTAGGATATGCAAAGTGAGTGACACTAATTTCAAAAACAATAAACAGTTTATTTTTTTGTCTAATTCAGTGCTTTTGACGCCAGCCTATGGTTACAAATCTGTACAGGAAAGTGAGCGAATAAGTGGGAATCATTTAATATGTAGGCGATTTTCCAGGTTGTCTGGATGCACAGGGATGCACTGCGTATGTGCATATATGGAGTGCACGCCTCTGTTAGTATCGTCATTTTAGTAAGGTTTTATAATGAGTCGTGATTAATGTCATGTCGAGGATAAAACCGCAATATATATAAAATACAAGTAACACAATAGATATGATAACTGTGATATGAAAGTCGTCTCCATTAGATGTAGGTACCTTAACCTGATTTCGAACGATATGAAAAATCCTAAATGATGTGTCTGTGAAAAGCTGAAACAAAATGGAGAGGCATGACTTGTAGTTAATATACTAAACAACTGATAAACATACTTACCTAAATATGCCAAAAAAAGTCCCGCCCAAACACATCCAGCGAAAGACACGGAACAAACAGACAGACAAAAAAAATTGTTATTTTGGCATATGTACCGTACCGTTAATATTTCATATGCGTGAAGTCCCCTCTGCAACACCCTAAGCCGAGGTTGAGTCCAATTCGGGGACGCCCTTAGGCTTGTTGTGTAAATTTTAAGGCTAAGAGCCATCTGCGCTCGCCGGTGCCCGGTGAAGCTGTAAAGGCCATCTGCGGACAACAGCAGTAGTCATCGAAAAAACAGGCGTGTAGAAAAATATGTTATTTCTATATTACAAACAGACACTTAAATTTTATTTATATGTAATCATCATCATCAGCTCATTAAACGTCCCCACCGAGGGGCACGAGCCTACCCGTATAGGGTGATTAGGCCTTAGTCGTCCACGCGGGCCCAGTGCCGATTGGACGACTTCACACACAACCTTTGAATCTCTTCGCAGGCGTGCGTGAAGGTTTCCTCACGATGTTTTCCTTCACCGTATGAGCGTCGGATAACGTACATAAATTTTCAAAAATTTGAAAACATATTAACTCAGCCGACGAGGTAGGAAGGCAACAGTCCACACCATTGAGCCACCGATGCTCTATATGTAATAATAAATAAATAAATATCCACTGACATTCACACAGCGCCATCTAGCCCCAAGTTAGGCGTGAAGCCTGTAATATGTGTACTAAACATCGGATAAACATACTTATATACATTTTTTTTGTAAATATATCCATGTTATATATAGAAAACACCCAGACCATTACAAACAGACATATTCATGCACACAAGGTTTGTACTGCCCAGAGATCGAACCCGGAACCCTTGGTGTTCAGCCGACCTCTCAACCGTAACACCAAATGGTCGTCAAAGAATATGTGTATTTCATTATTAGTATTATTAAAAATCACCTAAGCATGTTATAATGTTTACTTAAAACGCCTACTTTTCTGACTTTCACACTTCACGAAAGGTGAAAATGGAACTTACAAAACAAAAATAACTTAGTCATCACTACGACCCATTACGTTAACGACTCGTGAAATCTGATCTTAGGTTTAACTAGTTCTTGGAATTCAATTATTAGTATTCCATTTACCTCAGGAATTACTTCAAACTTCACCCAAGTGTGAGCATTTTCAAAACTTTCAGTTCCTATCAATTACCGCTGGGGTTGATTCGTTATGATTGGCGACTGTTTGAGCGTCGGTGGCTCATTAGTGTGGACTGTTGCCGTCAGACTAGAAAGGCACAGGTTCAAATCCCGCCAAGTGCCAATGACTTTTCGAAATTATGCCAACCCGCACTGCGCCCGCGTGGACGACTAAGACCTATACACCCTATATGGATAGGCTCGTGCACCTAGGTGGACGTATAATTAGCTGATGATGATGAATGTACGTTATCTACCGCTCTTACGATGGGGAAAACATCGTGAGCAAACCTGCGGATACCTGCGAAAAGATTCAAAGGTTTTGCGTGAAGTCGGCCAATCCGCACTGGGCCCGCGTGGACGACTACAGCCTATATCTACACCCTATACGGGTAGGCTCATGCCCTCGGTGGGACGTTTAATGAGCCGATATGATGATGGTGGCGTTTAAGAAGGCCGGGCTAAACATTTTAATGGAGTCAAACGAGAACAAAGTTGCAGACCAGCGCAATATAAGGCCCCAAGAAACTAGATTACAACAGACTGTATTAAGTTTCATTTGCCACTGCGGCCAATAAACCCTGAGCCGTTACTGTTATCAGTTGATCAATAAGCCAGTGTCACTGGCAGCGAGTTTACATCCTATATCGATCTCTTATCCCTATTCTCCAGAAAATACGGTAGCTTTTAGGCTGAATCATCAGCGCTCGCCACTTGCCTGATGAAGCTGTGAAGGTTGTCTCCGGCAAAGAAAACAAAATCTACCGTATGCGGTCGTACGTAGCATGGGTGGAAACTGTGTTGCAACACACAATACATGAATCTATGAATACTTGCGTGCAACGTTCGAGCGGCTAAGAAAAGGAGAGCAGTAACTTTCTGAATTTAATTTATTTATAGCTGATGAATTATTATTTCCACTTAGCATCCCGATGCAATGCACTTCAAGGCTCCCTAGGGATATAGGTTTTTCCAAATATGATAGTTTCACTACTTTTCTAGTCCGGGAAGCGTTGCCTACTCGCTCGTACATTTCAGTCTATATAACCGGAAGGAACAGATCTAGATCGTCCAATACGTTTTCAATAATTATTCAGTATAAGTAATTGGTGTAGCGTTTGAGACGTCGGCTACTACACCAAGGGTTCCGGGTTCGATCCCCGGGCAGTACAAACCTTGTGTGCATGAATATGTCTGTTTGTAATGGTATGGGTATTTTCTATCTATAATATGTATGTATTTACAATAAAAAGGTATATAAGTATGTTTATACGTTGTTTAATACCTGTAATACAGGCTTCACGCTTAACTTGGGGCTAGATGGCGCTGTGTGAATATCTGTAAATATTTATTTTTAATTAAGCTTAATAAGACTGTCCCTTAAAATTCTCTTCTTACGTAGATTATCGTCTTTACATAAAGATGAATTCCATGAATTTATGTAAAAATGGAAATATAAAACATTAAATTACACAGCCATGAATGTCCCAACCGTCACGAGTCTAAATCTCTGCCAATCACTTTTCTCATTATTTCTGTTCGAGAATAGTAATAAGGAATTACATAAAATGGCGGATAAGGAGATCGGTGGTTTGAAACGGTTTACCAGACGTGTCTCTAGACTCCTTTAAAACATACTATAATAATATATATTATGTAATAATATATATTATATCAATTCACTTTAACTGTGTGTGTGTGAGAGTGAATGTATAATAATTTTTACGTTTTCATGCCTAAACTACTGTTTCAACTACGACCTATCTGTTGTAATGGTTGAGACGTCGGCTATTGCATCTAGGGTTCTAGGTTCGATCCTGGGCATTACAAACATTTGTGTGAATGAACATGTCTGTTTGTTTTTGTCTGTGTGTTTTCTATTATTATCTGTGTGTTTTATATTGTATGTAGTTACATATATATATGTTTATCCGTTGTTTAGTATCCATATTACAAGAATGCTTAATTTAGCTAGATGGCGCTGTGTAAAAAAAAACTGAGAAATTTGGTGCAATGGTAAAGTGAATCTTTAGAAACAATATAGATTAATTTTATAACAGAAATAAACTTTGAATTACTTGTTGGGTTTGAAAGTTTTCATCTGTCTATAGAAGAAGCTGAGGCCCCATATCCACTTATTCAGCAGTTGACTACAGTAGATTAAAGAGAGAAATGGAGTGTTATGTAGTTATCGCACATTTATGAATGTTTCTAAGTTGGAAGATGAACTAAAACAAAAAAAATCTTCAAATCTATTTGATGATGAGGATCTTTTCAACCTCTCGCAATCACTGCTAGGCGTAGATCTTTTCTATTTTGCGGCAGTGGTCTTAGTCCTCAACTTTCCTCATCCAGCCTCCACGTTTCTTTCATTTTCTTTTTAAACAACTTAAATGAACAATATACTAACTAGTTGCACAATTACTTAATTACTTACTTATTATATTTAAGACTGTTTAAGACATACAAATATTCATTTAAATTTTGACTTTAAAGCGTTATTAAAAGGGTACAAAATAAAAAGCACGAGCATACTACTATGTCAATATGCGTAGCGAGCGATGTGATTATGAATGAAAATTCTGCCCAACGACGCGATAGCCGCGAACACTTTTTGAGTGAGATTGTGCAAGTAGTTTATTGATTTTTTTTATAAAAAACACATATTCAACGGTGAAGGAAAACATCGTGAGGAAACCTGCGCACGCCTGCGAAGAGATTCAAAGGTTGTGCGTGAAGTCGTCCAACCCGCACGGGGCCTAATCACCCTATACGGGTAGGCTTGTGCCCCTCGGTGGGGACGTTTGATGAGCTGATTATGATGAAAATATCAATAGCATTGTTTCATTAGGATTATCTATAAACGTAGGTACGCTCAGTGTAATATTCACATTGCCTCTTAACAATTAATATCCTCGGCAAAATGAAAATGTAGGAAGCAATTTTGACTCATAACACTTCTTGGAAAGTTGCTTTCTTTACCTGAATTCCTCGGCTTATTTAAATAAATGGCGTTAACAAAGTGCTTCACGGCAATTCATCGCGTAAAATATGCTAATGGGGAAATATGATAGCGTAGATTATAATTTAAGCTCTGTCAAAATCTTCTTTTGCTTGGCACAATCTTAAGAAGCTTTACACCATATTGAGTTGTATCACTTTTCAACCTTTCGAAGTCCACTGCTGGACATAGGTCTCCACATTCTGCGCCAGATATTTCAGTCCTTCGCATTTCTCATGCGGATAGGGTTGCCAACTATATGATAATATTCATTTAAACATATATATATTATACTGTAAATAAATATCCACTGACAATCACACAGCATAATCTAGCCCCAAGTTAAGCGTGTAGCCTGTAGTAGGCCCCGGTCATGTATTTCGCAGAACCGATGGTAGTTGGAGAAGAGGATTTCTGGAGTGGAGACAGCGTCTTGGCAAGTGTAGCGTAGGACGACCGGCCCAATGGACCGAAGACTTACGAAAGGTTAGTGGTGGAGGCTGGATGAGTAAAGCAGAGGAACGATATATCTGGCGCAAATTGGGGGATTCCTATGTTCAGCAGTGGACTGCAACAGGTTGAAGGTAATAATATACGATTGAAAAGTATCCGTAAAAGATGTAATAGAATGAAAATATTTTCCATATGAGTTTTCAGTCGCAAGAAATAAAATTTACGATAACTTTAATCACATACCTTTAAAAATTTTAAAACCATCTTAAAAGTTTGTGACACCAAACTTCACTCGCTGTAAGGTGCTTACATGAAATATTCAGTTTCTTAATTTGGACTCGTTAGCTTTTAGGGTAAGTGAAATGTACATGTGAGGTTCATATAATTTGCATGTATGCATTTCTTTAGCATTAATCGCAAAGGTGCTGCCTAATATTATGGGGAGAGGGAATGTTAGCGTATTAATTAATATTATTGTTAGAGTGAATTTACTAAGAAACTCGCATACTGAAAGACAGTGTATAATTTGGTCTGCGTAAGACCATTAAACTACATGCTAAGTTAGGTGATCTGAAAATAGAGTTACAAAAAGAAACTCATTTATAATTAGCCGTTCCCCGTGGTGTTATCCGCAGTGTGAAGATATTATCCCTCAGTAACCTAACAACCTACCTAACCTACAATCGCTTCGTTAAGCCTCGTGACGTGCGGCCGGCGCTCGGTAAGACTTTGCTTTCATCATATCAGCCACACGATTTCCACTGCTGAATATAGGCCTCCCCCAATAGCTTCCACTCCAAACGGTCGGAAGCTATCTGCATCCAACGGCCACCCGCAACCTTGCTCAGGTCATCTGTCCATCTTGTGGGTGTCCGTCCCACGCTGCGCTTGCCGGTACGCGGTCTCCATTCGAGAACCTTTCGGCCCCAACGACCGTCGGTTCTTCGGACTGTGTGCCCTGCCCATTGCCACTTCAGCTTGATAATGCAAGACTTTACTTTATTTTTCCAAAATAAAAGTATTGCGTTGAATTAAAGTAGCCTATTACATCAGCTACTTGCTTAAAATTTCCCGTCCAGATCCATCCAACCGTTTCAGAAATTACCTACACAAACAGACATACAAAAATGTTAAAAAAGTGTTATTTTGGCATTAGGTACCGTACGCATAAACGCATGCATGAAGAAAAATTTTATTTCAATATTACAAACAGACACTCTAATTTTATTTTTATGTAATAGAAGATACTATATTAATTTAACGATTAATATTATAAACGGAATAGATGAACGCTGCTTTAATTTGTTCCTCTTCATCATTGGCGCATAGCATTCCACAGCAAGACAGGTCTTCCCACACAGATTCAAATTACATAAGTAATACATTTCTCTTCAACCTATCTTAATCCACTGCTGGACGTGTGTATCCCCTATAATACATTTATTTACAGACAATATTTAAGTTTCGTGCGCATAAACCATAGAAGAATTGCAAATAATACTTTTTATGTACGCTTTGAAAAATGACCCATATTATTCACTTACTCGTATAACACAGTTTTACTGTGATAAATAGACTTTTACTGTATATAAAAGTAACATTGTTGCGTAATGTATATTACTATGAGCTAACAAAACAGATGGATCAGCTTTAGACTTTATGACACGAAAGTACAGCATTCAAATTTACTCTTCAATAACTTAGAATATCGCAAAAATAACATATTATTTTTAAATAAATTTTGAGTTTATAGAACTTTCACTTCTAACGATAACAGGGACTTCGCAACAATACCAAAAGTCCTATAGATTCGCTTACAATATTTTTTTGTATTTAGTCTCATACGTATTTTATACGTAATTTGCGTATTTATATTTGATATAAATAATGTCCACTGCTGGACAAAGATATACAGATGATGAAATTAGACTATACTGATATTAATATCCATAGGATGCTTCTACAGGCATCCTATAAAAATGACTTTAATTTGATTGAAACTAAGCCAGCTCAGATTTTGATTCTTCGCTTACAGGTGTAAATAAGTGATTATATAAGAAAACTATAGGTTTCTTTTTACCCGTGATGATGAAAATCTTTTGTGTAGAGGTCTAGTTTGGCTATATGGCTGTGTAGTAATATATTGTTTAAACGAAAAATATATTTAGATAATTAAGTTCCGAAACAATAATTCACACCTAAAACATTCTGTTATAAGTTGTATTATTGTATTCATTTGCAAATATTTACAATTGTAATAATTAATGTATAAATTGTGATTTTCATTCCAGATTCTTTTAAGTTTAAGGTGTATTTCGAACCGATAGTAGCTTCATTTGACATTCATAAGTGGCTTCCTCGGGCCATAGCTGAATAAATGATTAATGAATTTGAAATTTTAACACTGCATATGTCAAAGGCAGGCGTACTATCGGGTAATATTTTACACTTTGAAATATCCATACTCATATTATAAATGTGAAAGTGTATGTGTTTGTCTTTTCCGCCAAACTAGTTCCCAGAAATGACGTGATTTTTACGTGAAGATAGTTGAAAGACGAAAAATGATTTTGTCTTTTTTAACACCCCACCTTGACAGTGACAGTGCCCTCATCCCGAAATAAATAAAAGTGTGGTATCAGTACTGCGATGGTATCTACTTAGACGGTTCAGTATCGAGTCTACCCACCTAGTATGAGGTTTCCATTTGTTAATTAATCTTAATTGCTTAGAGAATGTTCCTGTTGAGTTTTATTGGGCGATTCTCTCTTAAAAGGCCAAAGCCACTGAAGCGCTTTTTCAATTATCAACATTCATTTTGTTTTGCATTTGTAGGTTCTATACTTATTTTAATCCTAAATTGAATAAACGGATTTTGACTTTATCATTTCACAAGGTCTTTACGAGGCTGAATTATTTCCTAATAACAAATATAAATTTGTATATAATACTTTTAATTCAGTTTTTTTACTTTCATAAATGCCTTAGCTTAGCCAAAATTTATATTAAATACATATTTACTTTTGATCCGACTGTCGCAGTCATATATGATGAGTAATCGAATAACTAAATGGTAGCTAATATTATCGTCTATTGATACTCGAAGCACCAAAACAGCAAATACTTTTTGAAATTTAAAACGGTGGAAAGGTTTTGGGGACTTCTATGACCTCGTCCACTCGGAACAAATCACGATTTCTATGAGCTCGTGGTATTGCCAGTAGGAACGGCCTATATCCTATCCTATTCAACCTATCGCAGTCCACTGATGGACATAGGTCTCCCCCATTTTCCCGGTCTTCCGCTTTTCTTATCCAGCCTCCACCAGCGACCGCCCGCAAGTCGTCGGTCCATCGGGCCGGAGGGCGTCCTACGCTACGCTTGCCGAGACGCGGTCTCCACTCCAGAACTCGTCTGCTCCAACGGCCATCGGTTCTGCGACATACGTGACCGGTCTACTACTTCAACTTGCTGATACGCCGGGATATGTAGAAACGGCCTATTTGGGCCAAAGTATAGTAGTGAAGCGTCTTCAGGTGTCGCATTAATTAAGCGACACCTGAAGACGCCCTAGTCTCTTCATTTGCGACCCTTACCTAGTTTAACTAATAGTTGTAAATAATGACGTTCAATATATTAACACTACGTTAATTAATAAAGCTAATAACCTCTCTAATTAATTGTGGTTGAATTTAAAGCTTGTGCAGGCTTAGCGACTTAAGTTTGGGTATATGCGAAACCCTTTTGACCTTTACTTTGACATTTTTAAACACATATTTTAACAGGCAGGTGTATGAAATATTGCATAGATAAGATAAGCAATCATCATCCACCCTAATACTGCCGCGTTCAATCAGTTTTATAACCATTTTGGTAATGAATGAACTTCATATATTTATTCACAGAGTTACGTCAGAATATCGGCGTTTTTGCGATGCCCTGTATAGCAACGCAATGGCATAAGCTGAGGCGGTACCCTTTGATCTTTTTCAATGTTTTATGTACTATTTTTAAGAAGTATTACTTATTTAGGTCTGTTTCACCGAGTGTAATTTATTGTATTTTTGTCACGATCAATAAATTTTCACGATTTTTTTCTTTCACCGTAAGAGCATCGGAACACGTACATTCATTTTGAAAATTCGGTTGGTAAACACGTTGGTACGTGGCGGGATTTGAACCTGCACCCTCTAGATCGGGTGCTAACAGTCGTATATTCAGACAATATATTATTCAAAGATTGGAACCCTAATTCCGAGAAAGCATTGCTTTCAAGCGTGGTTTTGTATATCATGTTTTATAATCTCATGTATACCATGTTTGACACACAAATAATAGGGTAGCAAGTAATTATACAGATCGGAGTCTCGCTTTGAAATCCATTTTGGGGAAATTCTGTCTAAGGTTAATATGATTTGAGGAATAATCTAAGCAGGATTTAATAGTAAACGCTAGGTTTTATCCGAGTCTTATGATTACAATTATAAGACTCGGATTAAAAAAAAAATCGGAAAAATTACAAAGAGCGTCGGTGGCTCAGTGGTGTGGACTGTCGCCTTCCTACCGGAAGGGCTGAAGTTCAAATCCCGACACGTACCAATGTATTTTCGAATTTTCGAAAATATATGTACGTTATCCGACGCTCTTAGGGTAAAGGAAAACATTATGAATGTGATTATGAATGTGTCCATGCTGCGTGACTGAATATTCTCGATGTGCTTGAAGTGTTTACTGAGAAAACAGATTTGCCGATTTCACTATTTGTATCATACGAATTTCCCCGAACAATTTGTTGTCAATATAATTTCCATCTAGCTTCCTTAAGGTGTAGCTTGTAAGCAAATGATATACGTAATGGAAACGTCAAATGTTTCAGAGTTCAAAGCCTAATGTCCCTGGAAGCCTTCGCCGGCTTCCTTTGTAGCCAATGTCGCGCCTTCATAGGATATATTATGTCACTTCCCACCGGAATACGTATAATTTTCTTGGATATAAAGTGTGCTATGCCCATCTTAATACAACCTATGGATGTGAAACAGTTTGTTTTCATACGCATGACGGATTTATTTACTGAACATGTTTATACGTCGGATGATAAATGAAAACGGTACGATAAACATGGGGGAATATAGTCTGTGGTTTATTCCATTTGGCGTTATTTCTTGCATATATTGTTTGGATATGAAGTGTCTTGAGTAAGGCTTTAAATACCGGGCAATAGCTCCAATGATGTAAAAAAGTATAGATTCGTGATATGCTCACAAAACAATCGAAAAAAGTGTTCCGATTTATTTTATTATTTATAACGATACTTCACATTTGTATCCCGGTCCAACTTTAGTCATCATCATCAGGTCATTATAGTATCCCCACCGTGGGGAACGAGCCTAACCAGGGATCCTAAAAAAGGATGCCTGAGTCGTCCACGCAGATCCAGTGCGGATTGGCTGAATTCACGCACAACCTTTGAATTTCTTCGTAGGTGTGGGCAGGTATCCTCACGCTGTTATTCTTCACTGTAGGAGCGTCAGATAAACGTAAATTTAATTTAGAAAATTTGATAAGACATTTGTGCTTGGTGGGATTTGAACCTGCACCCTCCAGATCGGAAGACAACATTCTACACCAATGAGCCACAGACGCTCAACAACTTATTCTTTCAATCTTGACAAAACTGAAACCAAAGACATTGCTTCTATCGGTGAAAGTAGCGTAAGATCCCCCAACCATGCGCCAAACACCTTCATTTCGGACAATTAGTTTCAGCCTGCAATTTTCTAACCAGACGGGGAAAAATCGTACAAAACTGCTAACAGTGGGTTTTGATCCCACGACCCCTGGATCATGCAGCCAAAACTATTGCTCAGACTTCTTAACCATGTTGCCTTGAAAAAATGTATTTGCAATATCTGAATTAACCAACAAAGAAAAAATTAACGAGAAAATGTATCGTACCATATATTTTTTTCCATTGCAAATGGAAAACAGTACTAAAAGTAACAAACGTTAGCCCCTTAATGGCCTATAGGTGCAGAAATGTAACATTTTACGGCCACACTAGTACAACATTAACATCAAAAGAACATTAAGTCACTGGAAAAAAATGCAAGATCTAATATGTTAGGCCATTAAGGACCAAATTCGAATGCATTGCTGCAAGACGTCTCAGCAGGTCATATAGAGCTTTTAGTAAAGGTCGTTTCCAATTTGAAATAAGTAATAAGTATTTTTTTAATGTTATGCCTTAGACAAGCTTTTGCCCGCGGGTTCACTCGCAAATTCGGGAAAACACGGTTCCCCTTTTCTAGTTACGAAAACAGAATACTATTTTTATCTACGCTGCTATAGATGACATTATACGTCTTTCCATCGATTTTTTGCTTCCTACTTTGAAATCTGCGAAAATTGCCATATAAATTTCCTTCCCTTTTTAAGGCTTAGAGAGTGGCTATATGATAAATAGTCCAGTCCGCACATCAAGTTTTATCTTTCCCTTAAAAATTGCGGTATTCTCTACGCAAACTTCCTATGAGTATGTTCAGTGTTCACCTATTGATTACTACCCATTTTACAGGCTTAAGGCTTAGTTTGGGAATGTATGATATATTATTTTATTTAGGTATTGAATGAAAGTCAAAGGGACGATGTGAAAAAGGCAGAGGGCACCTACACGATCCGGTAAGATTGGCTCAAGCCACAAAAGTGTGTATGACTACAATGATTTATGGAACTGCTTTCTTCTTTCACTATTTATATTCCTATGTATTGTTATTGTCTAATGTTTGTAATAAATGATAAGTGTATGGTCTGTCTCTGTCATGGACGTACGATTTATTAGTACATTTATAATGTCGACTTCCAATCAACGTGTATACCTGATTATAAGCATAAAGTTGATGGATGCCCTTGTTTAGTTTGATACAATAAACATCTCTTGTGGAAGTGTTTTACTGACTTTTTAAGGCACACCATCACTTTTATTTAACTTAAATACTAAAAGTTATTTCAAGCTTATAATACAGCGTAACGTAGAGATTCTTAAATAGGTTCAATAACACATATGTACCGAGAGGGCGTTGCTCTGAGGTTTCTCTACCTGATATTATCAGAAATTAGGAGAAATGTAAACGGACTAAGGTTAGCGACATGTAACCAAGCTGAATAGGTAATCGACTTATAGTCCAAAGAACTAGTTAGACGATCCATGTGGTGTAATGGTTGAGACGTCGGCTATTACAACAAGGGTTCCGGGTCCGATACCCGGGCAGTACAAACATTTGTGTGCATGAACATGGCTGTTTGTATTGGCCTAGGTGTTTTCTATGTATAATATGTATGTATTAATAAAACAATATATTATATAAGTATATCATTTGTTTAGTACCCATATTACAGTATAAAATGCTTAGTATGAGGCTAGATGGTGATGTTGATAGATGCGAGCCAAATGACTTAATATTCCATACAAAACCTGGCCCAGTTTTGCCACACTTTTGTTGTCAGCGAGATTCCGTCCTTATTTGTTTATACGTATGTACGTATAAATATATAGGCATAATATAGGCATGTGCCTAAGCCTATGAATATAGAATCAACGAAGGACACAAAGAAGCGACAAATTTCCTCAGCACATTGTAACACGAAATTACGAAATGGGAACTAGACTTAATAATAAGCTGCCCCAGCATTAATCGGTCCAACCCTGACCATAAAGTTAACTAATTACGCTAACCCAAATCAAAGCGACAGTTCTTTGAACATACGTGACTCACACGAGTTGGGATTTAGCTCAATAACATTTGTTACAAGTAATTATATTTGTATGGTTCCGTATCTCAAAGAAAATACTACCTACTTACTAGGTGGCAGACTCTGTACTGAGTAAGGTACCGCCGCAGAGTCAGATATCGTCCCGTGAAATATTAGAGCTTTGAACTTCTTTGTTTCGGGATGAGGGCACAGTAGTTAGTGAAATTACCGGGTATAAGAGACCTAGCATTTGTTGTCTAAAGTTACCGACATAGCCCGCCGGATCAGCAAGTTGAAGTGGCAGTGGGCTGGTCACGTATGTCGTGACCAGCCCACATGGCCGTTGGAGCAGACGAGTTCTGGAGTGGAGACCGCGCCTTGGCAAGCGTAGCGTAGGACGCCCTCCGGCCCGATGGACCGACGACTTGCGGAAGGTCGCTGGTGGGAGCTGGATGAGAAAAGCGGAGGACCGGGATATCTGGCGCAAAATGGGGGAGACCTATGTCCAGCAGTGGATTGCGATAGGTTGAAGAGAGAGAGAAGTGCGGCATTGATGGAGAATAATAACTGTCCATCAGTCCATGATCAGGCGCATCACTTACTATCAGGTGAGTGTGCTGACATTGACATTCACAAAGCGCCATCTAGACCCATATTCGAGGAGCTTATAGTTAGGATATTAAACAACTGATAAATATACTGTTTTTTTAATATTATTATATATAACACCCAGACCAATAACAAATACAAACAGACATGTTTATGTACACAAATGTATGTACAGATCGAATCGAACCATTGGTGTAGTAGTCGACGTCTCAACCATTACAGTAAATGGGTCGTAAAAAAATATCGAAAACATAAAAGGATCTTATCATCTACTATGGAAGATTAAAATTCCATTGTCACCACCCCTTTTCTTAGTGCAGGTGCAGTAATGGAGGTTTAGAGATGTATCACTTTGCTATACATCAGCCTGTCATATTCCGTTGTTTGAAAAAATATTTGATTGCTTGCGACTAGACAAAACAAATTGTAAAGAAATATATATATATATATATATATATATATATATAAACACATATAGATAAATTAAATTGTATTCTCAGAATCCAGCCTTCTCCTCTCTCCTACATTGTTGCTGTGCCCGACAGGGTCCATAAGGTCCTTCATTATTCGTAAATCCATCGTGTAAATACTATGGAATGCAATAAAAAATTGAGTATTGAGTATAGAATAATACAAATTTCATTCAAAAAGGAGCTGTTGCTCGCGTTATAAGAATATATTCTCCCGCAGTAAAACACAACTTAATTAAAGCGAGTACGATACATATTGCTTTACTTTTCTAAAAATAAAAGTAGCCTTTGTTATTTTGTATTACATCAGTTACCTGTTAAACAGATCCGGTCCTAATCAGTGCAAACATTTTAGAGATTACCCGGAACAAACACGAGATAGCGCATGTATGTTGTTATTATGAACTGTTTTTATGTATTGTGTAATATTTTTTCTTTTTATTTGTTATCTATAAGTTGCAACTGTATCATCATCATCATCATCATCATCAGCTCATTAAACGTCCCCACCGAGGGGCACGAGCCTACCCGTATAGGGTGATTAGGCCTTAGTCGTTCACGTGAGCCCAGTGCGCATTGGACGACTTCACACACAACCTTCGAATCTCTGCAACTGTATACTTCCTTTGTTTTCAATGTTGTTTGTCTGATAGAAATACACAAATTATCTATCTATTGCAAACAGACATATATGTATTTGATGACAATATCGACAATATAAATAATTTCGTAGCATGGGGTCGTCCTCCGGCCCGGAACCGAAGAATTGCTGAAGGAAGGTCTCTGTTGGAGGATGCATGGGAAAAGAAAACTCGAAACTTCTCTCTCTCTTCAATCTATCGCAGTCCACTGCTGGACATAGGCCTGAACCGTCAACAGTTATTATTATATTTTTTATGACTCTTTCCTGTCGGGTTGGAAAAAGAAGGATTTTCAAAAAGAGCCGGCAAGCGAAACGAAAAGCGAAAAAGAATATAATTCCATAAAAAACTAGCCTCAAACCTACTTTAATGGCAACGAATTTTTCTAAGAAATAATGATTATTCATTGATTAATATCAATTAGACGTATATTTTTGTATATTTGAACTGTATTTGTAATTTAAATAATAAAAATGTGCTTTCTAGTTATCCAACGGCTATTTTTTTATATCACAGAACTACGTTTCAAGTTTATAAAAAACGTTACAAGAACATTAAGCAGTCGTGGTATTTAGCCGCATTGAGTGAGGAAGTTTTCCGAGTGGCTGACCTCGATTTGTTACGCTTAATTTACTTTGGGTCTTTTTCTAGAATTTTCCCTATTTATTAAAATCTGTTCTGGTTTAAAGAATTTTTCAGTGATAAGTTTTAATTTGTGCTAATCGTATTGAATTTCGACACCTTAATACTTTCTTTCTTTACTTCAGTGTTTTACTACTACTTTATTGCTTAAAGAAAAATAGATTCTTGTGTTTGTACAAAATAAAATTCCGGTATAATACTTAAATACTAATTTCAACAACCTAGTTAGTGCTAGTATAGGGCACAGGCCTTTTTGCACATACATAATTATCATCATCATTAGCTTAAAACAGTCCACTTCAAGGCACAGGCCTTCCCAGGCAACATAGATGTGGAGAAATTGGGCCATAGCGGGCCCATCGCGGATTGGTGGGTGTTAGCATCGACCATCGTAAGATTGTAGCGAGACCAACGGAATAACATGTCCTTCGAAGTACGAAATCATATTTCTATTTGAACAATCAGGTTATTCAGCCGACAATGTCCCAAACAAACTGGGAAAAATCGCACAAAGTTAGGTTCAATTTAATCTACCAGGCGGGAGTCGACGCCATAACACCCGCGATGCATCTAAACTTAACTCTGTGATCACTAGACCTCGTAATAAGCTATCCACCAATCAGTGTAACCTTCATTAATTCTACAATAGAATCACTAAATTACAATGAAACCATATTTACTGTCTATATGACAACCCAATTCCAAGGTTTCTTCCAAATAGTTCGCTACACCAAATGCTCCAAATATTCAGCAACAACACTGAAAAACATACGTATGTTCTGTTCAACAACAAATGTATTCTGTCGAATCCACGTGATGGATTAGCTGGGAAATTTCATAAGTGAATACAAACTTTTCTATTGGTTTGTTCAGTATATAAGATTGATTAGATTACTTACAGTTGGACGTGTTTTTATTTTCATCATACACTATCATTCGTTATTGTAGCGCTTCTTCTATGTTTTCCGAAGCACGCATAGACTGCTTTTATACAATAATGAGAAAGAGACGTGGCGCGAACACGCGCTGCACCGAACACCGTCCTGAGCGGGTTGGCTGACCGGTGGGATTCCATGGTCACGGCTCTCAACGCCAGCAACCAGTACTAGATACTATTATATTTCTATTTTTTACTAAACGGTTTCTGACCCTAAAATGTATTTTTTTACAAACTATTTATTTATTTCAAGTAAATAGACTCATTTTTTGTTAGTTACAATATTAACTATGGATTCCTATCTGAAAATAAAGTTTATTTTTATTATAAGCATACGCGTTAAGCAATGCGAAAATATCCGAGCCGCTTCACACATACGTTGACTTCATGTTATAATATGACATAAAATTATTTATTAAAATTTGACTATATTTTGGGACTAGATGACGCTGAGTGGTTTTGTTAATATTTCATCTTGATTATTTGTATTTTAGTTTGATTGTTTTTGAAGACAAAATTTATTACATCATCATCATCAGCTCATTAAACGTCCCCACCGAGGGGCAATAGCCTACCCGTAAAGGGAGTTTAGGGCTTAAATTTATTTAATAAATGCATTTTATTATTATTATTAAAACAAAGGGCCCAACTAACCGCTAGAAATCGTGTCTTGTCCGCTAGAAACCGATTCAAAGTAATGTTACATTGTTATAAAAATCACTTAGGTACTGCATATTGAACTGAAGGTTTTTGTGGTCGATTAATAGTTTTATTCTGCTATCGACCTTTTTCAAGAATTTCTTGTAATTACATTATTAGTACCTATATTGAAAGCATGTACTTTTTTTGTTGGTATTTATTATCATATTCTTAATTTTGTATTGTTAATGTGAATCTGTGATTAGAATTATTGTTACGTCAAATAAATATATTGTTTTTTTTTGGCCGTCACGAGGCGATAGATAAGACGCCTCCTTACATAGTCTTTTTACTAGATACCATGTCAGTTTCAGAATGGGAAACACAGACCGAATAAATAACACGGCAATGCAAAGCAATCTAATTTCACAAGACACTCGTAGGTCTACCAAGTAGTATACACCCGAAGCAAATGTCCAACTAGAAATAACGACGGGAATTGTTCACGAATACATTGGAAACTGGAAAAACGGTTTGACATTCGTTTAAACTTTCCGATAGCCGTTTGAAATTATTTCACCAACTGAAATTGAAACTGGTGCCGGCATAGTGTGTGTTACAAAACATACGTAAAACTGAAATAATATGCAACAACTTTCTCGAACTAAAAACTATTTATTTTTAAATTCCAGTTGCGTATTATTTTCCAGCAACAAGCTTTTTCGTAAAAATGTTCAATGGATGAATCAAATGTTGAGCCGATTCCATCACGCCAGCCCAATACGAGTTTGTGGATATTAACGGTTACCATATTGAGATAATTGAGCGCCGTTGGCTCATTGGGGTGGACTGTCGCTTTGTCAATGTCTTTTCGAATTTTCTAAATTATATGCACGTTTAGCCGATGCTCTTACGGAGAAGGAAAGGATCGTAATGAAACCTGTGCACTCTCTTCAACCTATCGCAGTTCACTGCTGGACATAGGTCTCCCCCATTTTGCACCAGAAATCCTTTTCCTCCGCTTTCCTCATCCAGCCTCCACCAGCGACCTTTTGCAAGTCGTCGGTCCATCGGGCCGGAGGGCGACCAACGCTGCGCTTGCAAGACGCGGTCTCCACTCCAGAACTCGTCTGCTCCAACGGCCATCGGTTCTGCGACATACGTGACCAGACCACTGCCACTTCAACTTGCTGATCCGGCTTGCTATGTCAGTAACTTTAGATCTCTTACGAATTAAATCATTTCTGATCTTATCCCCAAGAGAGACTAGCTCGCTCCATTGCGCGTTGAGTGACTTTGAACTTGAGAACCAATCCCGCAGTCAGTGTCCATGTCTCAGCTTCGTATGTTAGCACGGGTAGGACGCATTGCTCAAAGACCCGTGCACGCCTATGAAGAAATTCAAAGGTTGTGCGTTAAGTCAGCCAATCCACACTGGCCTATACACTCTATACGGGTAGGTTCGTGTCCCTCGAAGGGGACGTTTAATGTTTCGATCGTAGCTGGGATGGCTTTGCATGCCCTCCAAAGTATGGAGTTATCTTTGTTTTCAGGTAGTAAGCTGAACCAGCTAGCAATATCCAAAGCAAACTGGAAAAAACGCACAAAATTACTTTCATTAAGCGATCTCTAAGTTGTAGGGATCGAACTAACGGACCAATGTTAATTTCCTTTAACACTACATTTCATTTGCATTTCTCATGGTCAAGCCACTTTCCACCAGGTGAGCGAGATGATGAATTTTTTACTTAAAAAAACATTTATTTTTCAATTGCTTTAATTTAGTTTATAAAATTTTAATCAATCGACTTTTGAATAAAAATAAATTAAAATAAAAAACAATTCCAATTTAAATAGAATGATATTTTCTAACAATTTTGTCTCGATTTAAAATCTATCCGGCTGCCAAACGGGAGTGAGCAAAGTTTGTGAATACAAATTATGGGAAGTTCTCACTAACTTTGTGTTTGATCTCCATATTTTTCCGTCTAACTTCAACTGTGGGAAATGCATTATACTTTTGGTTTTGTGCGAGGTGGTATGAAAGTTTTGATCTCACTTTCCTAAGGCTGTCTTGAATTATTCTGATACTTAAGATTACCATAGACTTGTGAAAGATGTTAAATACTTATTTTTTATATCATAGGTTGACGAACGAGGAGACGGTTCATCTGAAAATTTAGAACTTCTGGGTTATATATGCTCGCCTAGTACTTTTATTTTAGTATACGGGTGCTGCTAGAACTTCGGTAGCTCAATGGTGTGGACTGTTGCCCTCCTACCGGGAGGGCTGAGGTCCAAGTCCTGCCACGTACCAATGTGTTTTCGAAAGGATATGTACGTTATCCGACGCTCTTACGGTGAAGGAAAGCAAAGTAAAGTCGGCCAATCCGCACTGATCCCGCGTGGGCAAGGCCTATACGCCCTTTACGGGTAGGCTCGTGCCTCTCGGTGGGGATGTATAATAAGCTAATTATGTAACGTTTTAATGTAAATTGTAAGGGTTATTATACACTTAGGAGCAATCTTATTCTTGAAAATATATTTTCGCTCTTGACCTAAATCTTTGCTTTATGACGTGTTCGAATGAGGTCGACTTCAACGAGTGTAGATAAAAAAGGTTCTATACTTCTGCCTAGAAGGGATATATTTTTGCTTACTAGTCTTTAGGCTTGAAAGCGCTTTCGGTTGAGGGATGCTCTAGTTAAGCAATTATGGCAATCTTCGCTAAATGGGTGACAGAAAAATATTACCACGGTCAGTGCGCTCACCTGGTGGGAACTGATACCCCTGACCATGACAGGAGCAGTGTTGAAGGAAATTAATAACAGTAGGTAGTCAATATTGTTCCGACAACACTGCTCTGCGCCTGTGACTCGAGACGACAGATTTTAGGTCTCTTATACCCGCAATTTTACTAGCAATTGCCCTCATTTCGAAAGAGAAGTGCAAAACATTCCCACTTCACGGGACGATAACTGGCACTGCGGTGGTACCTAGACAACTCAGTACCCAGTCTACCATCAAGTATCTCGAGCAGTGACGTGCACAGATATAATGAGTAGGGTATTCAAGTGAGTGACTCTAATCGCAAAAATTATAGATAAATTACATTTATGTCAAACTGATTGCTGTTTATGCCAACGGATCGCCTATGGTTTCAAATCTGTACAGTAAAATAGGCGTATAAGTGGGAATCATTTAATATGTCGGCGATTTTTTCGGGTTGTCTGGACACACATGGGACATATATATGCACTTCTCATTTGCATATATGGAGTGCAAGCTACTGATCTCGAGTTCCTCCATCCTTATGAGGGCACATTAAGCTGATCTCAGTAACTATCTCAGGTTACAAGTCGTTAATTACCGCATTGGACCCACGTAGCGATACGGCCCAACCTTCCCAGCAACAGCCTTTCTGCGAGGGCAGGATTGTGACTCTGTTGTTGAAGGGTTGTTCATAATGGATTAGTTGATCTCGATGCTTACATTTTGTCAAATTTGAACACAAACGATATTTTGAATTTCGCCATAAATATGACACAAGACTACGTATGCCAGCGTCAAAGACAGCCCTTATGAGTAAAAGTATTTATATTATGGCACCAAACATTTATAAAAAATACCATTGACATTAAACGATTACAATTAAATGAAATTTAAATTAAAATGAACAATTATTAATAAAAAATGTTATTACGATTTGACAGAATTCTGAATGACAATTATAATATTTTTAATTGATTTATGGAAATGCATATTTAATTTGTAATTAATATTCTCTGGTAGGCTATATTACTAATCATTATTGTATGAACAAGCATTTGTACACCATCTGGTATGACATGTTGAACTTATTATGTATTACACTAATTTAACACATGTTCAAAAAAAATTATCTTTATCTTTAAATATAAATAAACTTAGTCTTCAAAATCCTTTCTCTTATATGCGCCAAGAAAAGTTTATACAGGAATACTTTTTGTCTATGTCAACATGTCAAAGAGTAGAAAAGTTTTTCGTAGAACGTATTCAGTGGCTCTTTGTAAACGATATATGGAGAAATTGTATCATAAACTGTGTATAGTGCTGTTCATAAAATTCACAAAACGTTATATACCATTCGTACCTTTATAATAACATATGTATAACTCAAAGGTGACTTAGTACGCGTTCAAATTATTTGAGAAAAATTACGCAAAAAAAAAAAGCTTCACGTAAAACATGTCAAAATATTCCAAAGCCTGTCTTTCCTTGTAACACAGGTGTTTTGACGGTGAAAAGGTGAAATAGAGGAGCTTAAATTACCGCTTGAAGTTATAACTTGATACGCCATAATCTAGTTTTCAGGCTCCAATCTATACTAATAATAAAGAGAAAATATTTGTTTGTTTGTATTGAATAGGCTATAAAATTGCTAGATTTATTTTATTCTTGCATCATTGGAAAGGTACACAATACCCGGATATCATAGGTTATAATTTTCTAAAAGAATACATGACTTGACTAAAATTTAAAATGCCCGTGCAAACCAAGCTCGAAACGCTAGTCAAATATAATAAATTACATAAGCTTAGCATTTAACACGTAGTATAGGAATACGTAACTTGAATAAAACAAGGTTATACAAGGCTCAAAGGCAAACCGCATCATTCTGTTATCTCAAACATCGGCATAAGGAATCTCAATTATTAAACGTCTACCGTACAACAATGATTTTCTGTATATATAAAGGTAGATACGCCATCCGTGCCTCAAAAACGAACCGCCGAAGAGACTACAGTTTGTACTCTTTTGTTTAGGTAAATGTGTTCGAAATTCAAAATATGAGTATGTGTGCTATCACTGCATTCAGAACACTTTTTTCGATAGTTTTGTGAGCATATCACGAATCCATACTTTTTACATCATTGCCGTACAAGCAATTAATTCTTCAATCCGTTGAACTGTTATGGTTAAGTTATTGTTCTGGAAATTTCTACGGAACATGTTCATATGAATGTTTGATAAACGGTAGTGTTGTTGGAATTATGGGTGTTTGGGTTTGTTTCAGTTTAAATGTGTTTTAATTTGATTATATACTTCGAGGACATTTTGATGGTTTGTATAATATAATAGTAAAATAAATATAAATATCCACTGACATTCACACAGCGCCATCTATAAATAGGAATAACAAAAAAAGAGAATATGCAAAATAAATTATAATGATAATTATTTTGACGACGAATGACGAATGGTCGAGATGTCGGCTACTACACTAAGGGTTCCGTGTTCGATCCCCGGGCATTACAAACATTTGTGTGCATGAACATGTCTGTTGGTATTGGTCTGGGTTTCTATGTATTCACAAAAAAATATATAAGTACCTACTTATGTTTATCAGTTGTCTGTACCCTAACTTTGTAGTAGAGTACAAGACAACTGCTCTTCGCTTAATATGGCGCAAGATGGCGCAGTGTGAGTGTCAGTATAAACTCTTCTAAGAACTGGGCAACCATGCTAGTTGTAGATAGATTTCCGGAACCACATCCGCTGTAAGGCGGGGTATCACGTACACAGGTGTGGTGAATTTGTGAGATGTCGTCAAACAAAAATCTTGAATCTCAAATTAGAGTTATTTAACAAAGTATCAAGAAAGAAAGAAATAAATTACGGTCGAGCGGAGCACAGATGGAAAATCGCAATAAACAAATGATGAATCTATTGTCTACGCGCTTGCTACGTTCGAGCAGAAAAAAAGAGATATTGAGATAAGAGAAATAAACGAAAACATATATCAATAATATTAAAATGTACTGGCCAATCATGTCAAGCTGCACTTGTTTGGAAATAAGTTTTCAGTTTCCAAATTGTTTTACATTCTCATAGGTAAGTGGAAACAAATCCAAATGATGACAATGTTACAACCATCATATAAAGCGATAATAAACCAGAACTAAAAATACACAATCTCCTTATCAAAGTCCAACAGTATGCTAAGGGTATAACGGGAGTGGGATAGTGCACTGATCATGGCCCTAATAAACCCAATGCGGAACAAATTACTGTGAAAATTAAAACTTGAAATTTTAAATATTACTAACAGTAATAGCGTCGGTGGCTCAATGATGTGGACTGTTGCCTACCGGGAGGACTGAGGTTCAAATCCGCCACGTACCAATGTGATTTCGAATTTTCGAAATTATATAGTACATTATCCGACGCTCTTATCGTGAGGAAACCTGCGCACGCCTGTGAAAAAATTTAAAGGTTGTCCGTGAAGTCGGCCAATCCGCACTGGGTCCGCGTGAACTAAGGCCTAAACACCCACGTACGGGTAGGCCCGTGCCCCTCGGTGGGGACGTTTAATGAGCTAATGATGATGAACTGTAAATATAAGAAAAATCGTTAATTACAAAAATTGGATCGTAGCTATCTGAAATAAATAAATAAAAAAAATTCGTCCTCGTTCCAAAAAGTACACACTTCACATAATTCATCAGACACCTCATATCCTTGTGATCCTATACCATGAGATATATTTATGATACTCGTATAATCAGTACATTGTCATTTACATACGTAGCTTTGTCGTAGTCCCCTTTAATCCCTCTTACGGAGTGATCGAGGATTGACCTTCGTCGGTCCTTCGCGCCGGATCAAACGACCGATTAGGATTTGAAGATAACTGTCAACCATATTGTTGAGAGGTGCTTGTTTTTATATTCGGAATCTCTTCAAAAGTTTTTGAATATAGCTAGAGCAATAAGTCCATATTGTATTTTATAAAAGAACCAAGTTTCATACCAGCTCACTAAATCAGCAAATTCTAGTAGCAGTAAGCCGGAAGCCTGTATTATTGGCACTCAATATCAGATAAACATACTTATATACATTTTTTTGTAAATACATACATATTATACATAAAAACACCCAGACCATTACAAACAGACATGTTCATGCACACAGATGTTTGTACTGCCCGGGTTTGAACCCGGAACCCTTGGTGTTGCAGTCGATGTCTCGACCATTACACCAGATGGGTCATCAAAGTATGTCGCGGCACGGATGGCCGTTGGAGCTGACGAGTTCTGGAGTGAAGACCGCATCCTGGCGAGCGTAGCGCTAAAATCGGTTCATTCATTAAAAATCTACGATGCCATAGATAGACAGTTTTAACACCATGTTTCTTAATTCGGGTTTAAAAAACAGATAAGTACTACATTAACACGTTAAAAGGATATAGACAGTATACAATACAGTAACATGGTTTTGGTATTATCTTTTGACATACAAAATTGGTATAAGAAATAGATAAAATATATCAAGAAGATATTTTTCAATAATAACCGTGCACAATACTAAAGCCGGCTTATACGACATCAAAATGATATTACCCGACTGTTGTTGTCTTAGTAGATTATCCTTCTGTTCGATCGAGTGCAACTTAAATAATTCGATATCCAATATACAACGTGAGCTGTACTGTTGGGACGTGCCACAGGATAATAAATATAAACTGATTGTAACATGAAATTGAATGTACGTGTTCAGTTTTATTTTGAAAACGCTAAATATGTTTCATCTTAACTGTCACTGAATCTGTGGTCGACGCATTTAGATGCATATCAAATCAAAACAGAGGTTTTAAATTTCAGATTAAAAACGTCCATATTTCATGAAATTCAATAATGTAACATGTTAAAAATAACATAAAACTACAAACGAAAGTAACATAAGAAGTAAGTCCATTTTGGGGAATCCTAAAAACCAAAAAAAGTTTGGTGGTTAAACCACTTACTTCAAATTTTTAATGTCTTGTTGCCTATGGCCCATTTGACGACCCATTTGGTGTAGCGGTTGAGACGTCGACTGCAACACCAAGGGTTCCGGATTCGATCCCCGGGCAGTACAAACATTTGTGTGCATGAACATGTCTGTTTTTATGGTCTGGGTGTTTTCTATGTATAATATGTATTTATTTACAAAAAACAATATATAAGTATGTTATCCGTTGTTTAGAACCCATAATACAGGCTTTACTCTTAACTTGAGGCTAAATGGCGCTGGTCAATGTCAGTGGATACTTATTTATATTTATTTGCTATTTCATCATAGCTGAGATATGAAAATGAAAATAGCATGTTCCATTTTATACGGTCGGCAAAGGTCAAATTAATTTGTCTTAAGTACCAATGTTAGTTGAAAATAAAAGGTTTAAATTGGAAGCTATTCCACTGACCTACACTGTGCTGGCTAAAATAACGTTTGGAAACTTCTGAAATAGTGAACTCTTGTATTGAAATAGATAGCTGTTATTTTCGATTCAGAATCTGGAATCTTTTAGGTTAATGTATCTTGAATAGGAAATCCGACTGTCGAGTGAATAGATATGATTCTTTGGTTTGGTCGCTTGATTGTGCTATTTTGAAGATTATTGAAGGGAGTGAGGAGATAGATGAACATAAAATTTGCTACATCAAAAGTGTGCGTGTGTGTGTGATAAATTTCGTAAATGCGTATACGCATAGAGTAGGTTCATGGTGCAGCAAATTCTTCCAATGACTCTGCCACGATGACGATATTGTCAGCAAAACGAAAATAAGGAATTTACTTATAATTGAGGTTGACGCCTGTCTTTTGCTAAGTGGGTTAGTCCTCGACTTCTGCGCCAGAAGACCGAGGCATCGGTGCGGATATGTGGGAGTAGTTCGCCGTGGTGGCGCGAATGAGAAAGCGCGACATTACGACAAATTTACCCACTAAACCCCACTCCGGCGTATCCTCACCCGCCAATGGGCCGGTACCTTGAGTTCGCTTTTGGCAATCACCGGGTGTCCTGACGGTCGCCCTATCTTTGCCGGGCTCCTCACGCTTAAGCCAGACGACCGGATACGCCCCGACGTCTCCCAGGCAGGAAAGTTGTTGCACGAGCATTGGTTGGCCTCGCCATGCCCCCAGCCCTTCTTAGAGTGGGAAGGAGGCGGCCAAAATGCCTTGTTTAGATCAGGGTTTTCTAGACATCCTTTAATGCATTTGTGAACGTAACATACATACCGCTGTCACACGGCGATAGATGACTGAAATGGGTGGGTCTTCTCAAGCTTTCTCTTTCAAAATTGTGGAAGTTAACGAAAAGTCTCATTTTGCACGATAGCACGAAATTTGTAGCCGTGATTTTATATATAATGCCAAGGTCTATTATATTTAGTAGAAATAAAGAAAAGCGTTTATTGGTATAAACAAAACATACAAAATTAACAAACAACAAAAAGTAAACATAATTAACACTTAAAAAAAGCATACTTGATATAAAATTAAGAAGATAATAACGATAAAGCAATAATTTAACACAAAGAGAAAAACAAAAAAAACAGGTAAAAATAATCTTAGGAATACGAGCTAGTATTGTTAGCCAAATAGGTCCACCTCAGCATAAGCTTAGACGGCATAGAATCCGTCGAAGCGGTTTTACGGAGGGATCCTTGGGTGAGTGACGTATTTAGTTACTACTAAAATATACTTATTTTACGTAACATGATCCAGCCTGTAACACAACGCAGGCCATCCATATCACTTAACATCTATAGAGTATTGACCAATCCACTGGCCCATGTTGCTGTAGTCCAACATGGGCCAAATTGGATTGTGGTTTCTAAAATTTAAGCGACATCCACCATTTAAAATATATTTTCTTACTACAATTAACTGACTTAGAAGAAGTAGTTAGAATATTTCTAAGTTCTTGGTGTACTTATAGAACCATAGCATCGTCTGTTTCTCTTCACTTTGACAATGCTTAACTTTAAATGAAAACAAAGCCTCATTTAGAAATGACCCTTTTGTTCGCAATTAAAGTTCGCCAACGAAACCAATCAGGCTGAACTAGTCTTAAAATCATTTCTAGATTAACTCGACATTACGAGTATTGCACTGGACAATGCAAATGTTATTTGAGCGGATTTGGCATTTGAATTTAACCTTATGCTGTATGCCAAGGTGATAATCGTAAACAACCTACTAATCTTATCTGAAAGCAGTAGAGGCATGTTTCCACAAAGAAGTTCTATGGTCAAGATACTGATATAAGTATGTCTTCCAGTAGATTTAAATATACCTCGGTTTTCAATTAAATTGTATATGAGGTTGGCTTAAATCCTTATAATTGTTGTCTAGATCCTTATATTAATCAGATAGTATTAAACTAACACTTCATAATGCACACGCAACTGCCTTTTTATAGATTTCGAATAGACTCGTAATCTCTTGGCATGAGGTTCAAAATATGGCATCAGTTTATGTGAAAAAGGGTTAAAATAAACGGTTAGCAAAATCTTGGAGGTAAAAACTAATCTTGTCAAACAAGTTAACAATATCAACGAAATTCCCGGTTACATTATCCCTATATATTAAAGCATCTGTAGGATGACGCTGATGGAGGACGTAGGACGCCTTGGCCGATGGACCGACGACTTGCGAACGGTCGCTGGTGGAGCTGATGAGAAAAGCGAAGGACCGGATATCTGGCGCAAAATGGGGAGGCCTATGTCCAGCAGTGACTGCTGCGATAGGTTGAATAATAGATAGATTATAATCGCTTAAATGGAAGTCCAGGTTCGAATGCTAAGAGCATCTTATTTAAGGATTTGTGAGTCAAAAGCCAAATGCAATCTGAGAACCTCTGTTTTAAAAGGATGTTGACATTATCGGCTTAAAATTAAAACGCATAGATAAGACTGTACGAAATCAAACCGCCGTATGACTCTAAAATGCCAGGCAAACAAACGTTTCATAAGTCGAGACTCCAAAAAAAATTTTCAAAAGAACGCTAAACTCATAGTCCTATGTAGGATTTAATTAAGACAACTAATTTTTTAATAACATATTATTTTCTAGTGGTAAATCGTACTGATCATTCATAGGTACCACGCAGTGCCAGATATCTACCGTACTTCTGTGTTCGCGATGAACACTGTAGCTAGTAAAAATATAAGTGTTGGAAGGCCTGTATTCACAGAGGTTATAGCTTATATGATGGGTGGAATCAAAATAAAACATACCAAGTAACAAAATAAGACGTTGAAAACTTACATAAGTTCCATCCGCCGTGAATCCAAACGAGGGATTTTGTGCAGCCCTTTCAAGTGGTGACGTCAGTGAAACAAGAAGTACGAGCAGATACTGGATTTATTATAAAATATCCACACCTTATATACTAGGTTGTAACTACCTTCAATCACAACTATTAATATCATGACATCTTCCTTCTTCAAAAACAAATAAATTTAATTTAGACATTTTAGTATACAATATATCATAAATTT